>BSBK01012566.1:0-54420 GCA_027943335.1 Chamaecyparis obtusa
AATCAGATGATATCTCCTAATAGAGATGGAATCTAGTTTTGTGCTAGTTAAAGAGAATTTTGAGACACATTGATAGTGATGTCGTTGAAAATGCAAAATTTAAGGTTGCACAAGTGAAGAGTTATTGTATTTGGAAGCTGACAGTTTTTGTGTAATTCTGATGTAGCATGAGGAAACTTTTATTTTGTAATTGTGTGCTGACTCATTTGTAATTATTTGAGTGTGGTATAAATGAAGGAATTTTTTTCCTTGTTGTAATGTAAGGAATATGAGTATGGTATGGTTGAATGTGAATGTATGCATGAAGTGAAGAAAAGAGCCAATGAAGTTGTGAAAGCAAAATTGTGAAGGAAGACATGCGAAGTACAAAGATCTAAAATTGAGATCTGGTGTAGTAATGAGTGCGGTTTGGCATAGTGAGGAGGTAACATATTTGATATTATTTTTTTGAATAATCTTAAGGTCATTTGGATAGTGTGTTCAGTGGTCTTACCCTGAAGCTGTTTGGGTAGTGGGTCCTTCTATCTTCCATAACTCTTAATAAGGTTAGAATCTTTTAACAAGGATTCAAAATCTCCTAACAGGGATTCATATGTACTGAATATATTTCATAAGACTCCTAATAGACATCCTTTCACAAGGAATATTCATATTAGTGCATCTTTTGTGGGCATGATTCCCACCGGGGTTTACTCTTTGATCAAGAGGTTCCCTAGTCAACATATCTTGTGTTATTGTGTCATTGTGTAGGAATATCTTTCTATGGTTGGCAATTATATTGCTTACATGGTTAAATTTTGTTAAAGTTGATAAAATTTATAATTATTGGATAACTGACTCACCCCCCCCCTGCCCCTCTCAGTTATCTTGGTGGACTTTACTTTCTAACAATTGGTATCAGAGCGACAGGTCCTTGAAAGGAAAGTTTAATAGCTTAAGGAGATCCATGGGGAATTTCAGGAAAGAAAGCCCTACATTTGATGGAGTAAATTTTGACAACTGGAAGGAGAAGATGAAGACACATCTACTATGTTTAGGACCAGGTTATTTTTTGATTACAAAGAATGATAAGACTATCATTGAAGAAGACAATCTTGAGACATGTTCTAGTGATGAAAGAGATCTATTCATGTGTAACATACTTGCAAGAGAAGCACTTTTGATAGCACTTCTAGAGGATGAATACAGTCAGGTAAAATGTTTTAAAAAATCTCATGAAATTTGGAAAGCTTTATACTCTACTTTTGAAGGTGATGAACATGCAAAGAGAGCTAGATTACATAATTGGATATGTGCATTTGAAGATATAACATTGACAGAAGATGAATCTGTAAGAAGCTATATTGGTAGAATGTCAGAAATTATTGCAATGATAAAATCTTGTGGAGGGACAAAGATAGAGAATGAAGTGATATGGAAAATTCTGAGGACATTGACTCCTGTATTTAAGAAGACAACATAGATGATTGAACAAGTTATACCTTGTACTACAAACTTTACAAGAGAAACTCTTTTTGGAAGATAGAAGTAGCTGAAATGAACCTGAGGTTATTAGGAGACTTACCTAGAATGGAGACAGCATTAAGTGCTCTTAGTGTTTTCCCTACTTTGTCAAGAAGTACCAATGTGAGTGGAGATTATGCCAGCAGTAGATCTAGAAATGAAGAAGACAAGAAGATTGAAGAAGATATTGCCTTGCTTGTGAAAAGAGAACCAGACGGTAAAAAAAAATTTAAATGTTGGACTTGTCAAGAATATGGTCATTTGGCATCTAAATGTCCTAAGAGAGTTAAGAAGTACATAAATAATTTCAATCATAGAAGATCTAAGGAATGTTATTATGCTAATGATGAAGATCTTAAAGCTAGTATTGAAAGAACTCTAAGTGAAAGTGATACTGAGAATAATGATGAAATAGGATTTGTAGCAATTAAAGAAGAGAATCCTGAATCTGATGTTAAGGAAGAAAAAGCCCTAGTTTCCCAAGTTGAAAAGAAAGCTTATTGGATTATAAATAGTGGTTGTTCACATCATATGACTGGAGATATGAAAAAGTTCATAAAGTTTAACAATTATGATGGAGGAGTTGTTAGAGTTGGTAACAATGCACCTTGTTTGATTAAAGGTATAGGATCTATTACTCTTGATGGAAAGACTAATACTGATGATGTTTACTTTGTTGATAGATTGAAACATAATCTTTTGAGTGTTGGACAATTAGTTGATAAGGGATATCAAGTTTGGTTTACTGAGAAAACTTGTGTGATAAAAGATAAAGATGAAAATTTCTTATTGGGACTAGATTTAGAACTAGAGGTAATGTATTTCAATTCAATCCTACTGAGATGACATGTTTGATTACTAAGATTGATGATAGTTGGTTATGGCGTAGAAGGTTTTGTCATATAAACTTTGATAACATTGTGAAAGTGAGTACTACACCTGCAGTAAGGGATTTGCCTAAAATTATGAAGCCTACTAACATGATTTGCAAAGAATGTGTGATGGCTAAGCAGAAGAGAAGTTCATTTCCTAGTAAGAATTTCACATTGGCAGAGAAGTTGGAGATTGTTCATACAGACTTCAGCAGTCATACCAGGACTAGAGGATTCTATGGAGAAAGGTATTTTATGATTCTTGTTGATGATTTTACAAGAATGATGTGGATTGAATTTCTAAAAGAAAAATCTGAAGCATTTGATAAGTTTAAGATCATTAAGAATAAATTTAAGAATGAATTTGGAATGAAGATTAAATGTTTGAGATTTGATAGAGGTGGTGAATTTACTTCTAGAGATTTTAATACTTTTTGTGAAGTGAATGGTATTAAGAGATAGTTTTTAGCCCCTAGAACACTTGAACAAAATGGTATTGTAGAAAGAAGAAATAGGTTAGTGACTGAAGTAGCAAGAGCTATGTTATTTGAGAATGATTTGGCGAAGACATTCTAGAGAGAAGTAGTGAATATAGTAGTATATACAATGAATAGAGTACAAATCAGAGCAGACACATACAAGACACCTTATGAATTATGGTTTTGACATGCACCCTCAGTTAAGTATTTTAGAATTTTTGGAAGCAAATGTTATATAAAGAGAGATGATGATATTGGAAAGTTTGATCCTAGAAGTGATGAAGGAATTTTTCTTGGATATTCTTTGAAAAGAAAAGCATATAGATGTTACAATAAGAGAACTAAAACTATTGTTGAGCACGCAAATGTTAAAGTTGATGAGAAGTTCAAAATTCAGGAAAGAATGCTTGATTATGAATCTGATGAAGAAGCTCATCCTAAGCTTAACACTGAAACTATTGAGTTATCCTATGAGACTGACAGTGAATTATTGAATGAGAGTCATGCTGAAGAAACCAGAGAAGAATCTAGAGAAGAATCTACAGTTGAAGCAAGATCTAAGACTATGACACCGAATGGGTATCTATCAAGACATCATCCTATTGAACAAGTTATTGGAAGTTTGGATAGAGGAGTTCTAACTTAGAATAAGGTACATTTATGTTTGATTTCTTAAATTGAACCTAAATCTACTAGTGAAGCTTGTGAAGATGAACATTGGATTAATGCTATGAGAGAAGAACTAGATCAAATTGAAAAGAACAAGACATGAGAATTGGTCCCTAGACCTAAAGACAAGAATGTGATTGGAACTAAATGGGTATTCAGAAATAAGATGAATGAATAAGGAGAAGTAGTAAGAAACAAAGCAAGATTGGTATGTAAGGGATGCTCGCAGCAAGAAGGAATTGACCATGAAGAAACTTTTGCACTAGTAGCAAGACTTGAAGTAGTAAGAATGTTTTTGGCCTATGCAGCTTTTAAGAAATTCAAAGTATATCGCATGGATGTGAAGTCTGCATTTCTGAATGGTGAATTGGAAGAAGAAGTCTACATTGAGTAGCCTGAAGGTTTTCCTTTGACTCAAGAAGGAGATATGGTTTGTAAACTGAAGAAAGCATTATATGGACTAAAGCAAGAACCTAAAACTTGGTATGCAAGATTGGATAAGTATTTGTTAAAATTAGGATTCACTAAAGGAATAGCTGATAGTAGTCTGTACACAAAAGAAATTGAAAATGGTTTGTTGGTTATAGTTATTTTTTTTATGACATTATTTTTGGAGGAGAAGATGAAGCTAGTGACAAATTTGCTGATGAAATGAAGACTGAATTTGAAATGAGTATGATTGGTGAGATGAAATACTTTTTGGGATTACAGATAACATAGAGAAATGATGGTATCTTTATAAGTCAGAAAAAGTACTTGAATGATTTGCTGAAAAGATTTGGAATGGAGAACTGTAAACCAGTTGGAACGCCTATGGTTACAAGACACAAACTATCCAACAAAGATGAAACACTGGCAGTTGAGTAGAAGAAATATAGATCCATGATTGGAGGATTGCAGTACTTGACACACACTAGACCTGATATAGCACATTCAGTTGGAATGGTAGCAAGATTTCAAGCTGAACCTAGAGAATCACATTATGCAGCAATAAAGAGGATACATATATATTTAAGAGGCACAATGGACTATGGATTGTGGTATGAAAAATGTGATGATTTCACCCTATGTGCATATACACATGCTGATTGGGGAGGTAGTGTTGATGATAAGAAAAGCACCAGTGGTGGAGCCTTTTTTCTTGGAGGAAGATTGGTTTCTTGGCTGAGAAAGAAGTAGAATTGTATTTTACAGAGCACATCAGAAGTAGAGTATGTGGTAGTAGTGAACAATTGTAACTTGATAATTTGGATGAAGAAAATGCTGAAGGATATTGGAATTAAGTTTGTTGAGCCTATTGTCATACATTGTGACAACACTAGCATAGTCAGTATGTCTAAGAATCCTATATTACATTCTAGGACAAAGCATATAGAGATCAAGTATCATGTTGTAGGAGAGAAAGTTGCTGAGAGAGAAGTCATATTGGAGTACATAAGCACAAAGGAACAAATAGCAGACATATTTACAAAGCCTTTACCTAAGGATACATTTGAGTATCTGAGAGGTATGCTTAGGGTTATGCCCCATACTACTTTTGAGTAGTGATGCACTTGGTTGCATCCGTCCAATGGTATATGAGCCCTATATTTCTTCTAGATTGGATGTTGGTACTTCCTCTATGGGAGAGTATGTGTATCTGAGCTGAGTCATGAGGACTCTTGTTAATCTATTTTTTGAACAGTGTCTTTTGACATTGAGTTGCTGTTGACATAATGATGAAATTTCTATCATTGATGTCAATGGGGGAGAAGTGTACATGAAAAATCACTTGTACCATCTATTGGAGAGAACTCAATAGGAAAATAAAGCAAGATTTTATTCATGAAGAGGACTTGAAAATGTTTGTCAGAGCAACACTATTGCAGTATTGGCTTTTTGGAACATTGGATATTTTTCATCTATGTTGCCATCAATGCCAATGGGAGAGATTGTTAGGAATGAATGTTGAATGTTTTTAAGTTATTCTGTAGTAGTTGTTGTTGCATTCATGACTATGATTGTCATTGATGTCAACACAGTGATCTTTTGGAGACTTGCAGAGAAGCAGACAGTGTTTCGATTAGTACATGTGGGATATTGTAGTTGGAGCTATGCGATGTTGAGGTTATATTATTTGATATGTTATATGTCTATGATTAAGAGCATGGACATTAATTATTTTATTCATAAAAGTTATGAGAATTTTGGTGGAAGCAATATTCATGCAGTGTTCCTAAGTAGCGGTTTGTAGAAATCAGATGATATCTCCTAACGGGATGGAATCTGGTTTTGCACAGTTAAAGAGAAGTTTGAGACACATTGATAGTGATGTGGTTGACAGTGAAAACTTTGAGGTCGCACGAGTGAAGAGTTATTGTATTTGGAAGCTAACAATTTTTTTGTAATTCTGATGTAGCGTGTGGAAACTTTTATTTTGTAATTATGTGCCGACTCATTTGTAATTATTTGAGTGTGGTATAAAGGAAGGAATTTTTTTCCTTGTTGTAATGTAAGGAATATGAGTATGGTATGGTTGAATGTGAATGTATGCATGAAGTGAAGAAAATAGCCAATGAAGTTGTGAAAGTGAAATTGTGAAGGAAGACATGTGAAGTACATAGATCTAAAATTGAGATTTGGTGTAGCAGTGAGTGCGGTTTGGCATAGTGAGGAGGTAACATATTTGATATTATTCTGTTGAATAATCTTAAGGTCATTTGGATAGTGTGTTCAGTGATCTTACCCTAAAGTTGTTTGGGCAGTGGGTCCTTCTATCTTCCATAACTCTTAGCAGGGTTAGAATCTTTTAACAGGGATTCAAAATCTCCTAACAGGGATTCATATGTACTAAATATATTTCATAAGACTCCTAACAGAGTCCATCCTTTCACAAGGAATATTCATATTAGTGCATATTTTGTGGGCATCATTCCCACCGGGGTTTACTCTTTGATCAAGAGGTTCCCTAGTCAACATATATTGTGTTATTGTGTCATTCTGTATGAATATCTTTCTATGGTTGGTAATTATATTGCTTACATGGTTAAATGCTATTGAAGTTGATAAAAGTTATAGTTATCTGATAACTGATTCACCCCCCCCTTCAATTATCTTTGTGGACTTTAATTTCTAACAAGAGGGTACTAAATGGAAATTTAGAGGGTACGAAGGTAGAGAGAGAGAGAGAGAGAGAGGTGGAATATAGAGGGTAGGAAGGTGGGAGAGAGCATTTGTGTGTGTGAGAGAGAGAGAGGGTGTGAAAGAGGGTAATAATAGAAAATATAGTGGGTATGAAGGTGGAGAGAGAGAGAGAGAGAGAGAGAGAGAGAGAGAGAGAGAGAGAGAGAGAGAGAGAGGGAGGGAGAGAGAGAGAGAGAGAGAGAGAGAGAGAGAGTAGCTAGGTGGGAGAGAGAATATGTATGCGAGAGAGAGAGAGAGATGGGATGAAAGAGGGTAATAAAAGGAAATTTAGAGGGTACGAAGGTAGAGAGAGAGAGAGAGCTCTCACATACAAATGCTCTCTCCCACCTCTCTCTCTCTCTCTCTGACTATTTCTCATTACTATTTAAATATATGACTTAAATAAGGTGCACACCCTATGGAAGTCATAGATCTCACTAGTGTGCTCACCCTATAGGGCAAGCACACTATCGAAATCTATGACTTCCATAGGGTGCACATCTTATGGAAGTCATAGATTTTAGTAGTGCACTTGCCCTATAGGGCGCACACAGTTTGTAAGGCATTGGAATTTACCAATCCTAAGGCTTGGATTTTCCTTGGAGATCCAACCCAAAGGCTTGGATGATTCAAATAGGCCTGAGACATGTTTTCCAGCAAACATACAAAAAAATGACATCTTTTTTTGTGTGCTCGTCGTTTGGTTTACTCATGGCTCAAGAACATAAAATTCAGACAACATGATATTGTAGATCTCTTTGTTAACTATCTAAGAATATAATTTATTTTGAATTATGATTATGTTAAGTCTTTCATCTCTAATTTATTTCATGTGTGTGTCCATTTTTTTTAAAAAATCAATGTGTGGTATTTTGGGCATAGATTTTGGCTCGTTCATCAAAATTTGCAAAAAGTTACATTTTTAGAAACTAGACTCCATTTTACACACTTTAAAAAAAAGAAAATTTGATGTTTGATTAATTTTAAATGATTTCTAGGGGGAGCACAAAAAAATTTCATGTTTCAGGATGTGTGCACTTTGTAAATTCATAAAAAAATATTCATTCTTAAAAAAATTAGCAAACAATTCTGGGTTAAACTACATGGTGTTAGCTAACTTCTCACTGGAGCGAATAAAAAATTTCAAAAAAAAAGTTAACATTTTAGGGGGAGCACACCAGATGGTATGTTATATATTTTCACAAAAAATAGGAAAACTTTTTGTGCTCCCCCTTTTTGAGGGTGTTAATCTGCACTATTTTCAAAAAAAGTTAGTAGTTTAGGAAGTAGTTTAAGAGTATTACAACTCTTGTTTTTATCGCATCTTAAAATTTTGAATCTAACTATCTTCAATTTCTTGTTGAAGTTCAGAGTTTGTTGATTTTAGGAAAAAAGTGGCATCTTATAGGCCCTTTTTGGTCCCCCATCTTTGTGCACTTACCCATGAATGGCATCCTCAAGAATTAAATCAATGCATAAATAGGTACATGTTGATACTGTAGACACCTAAATTCATCCCTTTAAGATTAATTAAATTTAATTTAATTAATAACCCCAAATAACATCATAGTTAATTTTTTAATTAATTATATTTGTTAAATTTATGTATTTATTTAATTAAATTTATTTAAATAAATAAATTTATTAATTATAGTATTTGAATTAAATTTAAATACTACCTTTCATAATGTATTAAATTTAATTTAATACGTGTTCCTCCATATTCCCCTTTTAAATAAATTTTAATTTATTTAATTCCCTCACATTCTTTATTTCTACTAAAGCATGATTAAATTAAATTTTATTTAATTTAATCCTAAATCCAACCTAGATGCTATCCTACACACATCACTTTCCACCTAATAAACCTATTCACTAATTAACTGAGATTAATTAGGATCATTTTTTGGATTCCTGCATCCATTAGTCCTAATAATTTGCTCACACATGTGTGAGCAAATTTTCAAAAATGGCCTTTTCAAAAATTGCTAAAATTGCACAAACAAGGCTTTTTACATTTTTTATGACACTTCTTACACCTTCTAAAATGGTGAAAATGGACTTTTTCACTTACACACACTTACACATGTACTTGAAGTACTCATTGACCTCTCACATCCCAAGCTGCTCACACATGTGTGAGCAAGTCTTAGACTTTGCATGGCTTATGTGTCTCCTTGGTGGCACCTAGGTGGATTCCACATAGATGTCACCTCACCCTAGCCCTACAAAATCCTATAAATTGGACCCTTGTCTTAAGCAAAATCTGATTCATTGTTGCATTAGAGTTATAATGCTAGTTTAGACCTAGAATTATTTTCATATAGTTTTCACTAACCATTTGGTAGTTTCTAAATTTTCATTGTAGAGTTTACTCCATTTTTTTAGCTTCATCTATGCATTTGTCAGTTGCATGCCATTGACCTTGAGGATTGTTTTCATAGCTCCTCCTTTAGCTTCTTTGGCCTCTTGCATTTGAGTGCTTGAGAATTGCTTCTATAGCTTCTTCTTGAGCATCTCAATTTTCATTATACCTTGCATTCATAGTGGGATCTATACTTGTGTTAGGAGAGCACACCCACAACCTCTCTAAGAGCTTAAATTAAGCAAGTCTTGGGTGCACTTGCTTCATGCTCATCCAAGGTTATGGTGAAGAATAGTGTTTTTTACAAGTTTAGGAACATGTTATAGTAGATTGATTATGCTCTTCATTGTTAATGTTTGCATGTTTGAACTTGCTCTTAATAGGTGGGTTTTCATCATATACAAATTTTTGAGTGTTAAGGTCACCTTTCTCATTATATTTCTTAATACATGATACCACATATTTTGTGGGATGAGACTCTTGAGAATGACATATGAAAGTGGGTTACATGTGCAATATGATGAGAGATTTGGTTGAGATTGGGTTTAGCTTATTTTGGCTAATTATTCTTGTGATGATGACACATTTTGTAACAATTGTTTTATGACAATATTAGTAGATGAATTGGATTCTGAAAAGATCAATTATGATGGTGAGTTCAAAGGAATATTATGGTAGGTATGCATAATATTATGGTAAGTGGGAGGGGGAGATAGGTTGTTAGTGTTTTGGGAAACAAGAAAGGAGAGTAGAGGAAGGTGGCCCATAGGTATATTGATGAATAGCTAATAGCTTGGATGAAATTTTCCTTTTTCTTAGTGGGTGGCTGCAAGAAGTTGAGTCCCACTTTTGGGCAAAAAGTGGAAGTATTTTCATTGTTCTGTCAATTGATGTTGAAATTTGAGGCACTTAAAGATTGAATCTTGAAAAACTTCAGTAATATAAAATTTAGTACTCGGAGTCTCATTTTCAAATAAGTAATTTATTTCAATACCCACATGGTATAAATTAAATTTTAGTATGCATGTTTAAAAACTACTTTTTCAAAATGCCTATTTTAGGACCACACCTCACACATGTACAACCACCCTTTTTTGAAGTAAATGAATGTATTTTTGTGAATCCTTTTGGGAAAAGGTACCTAACATACTGAAGATTGATGAGAATATTTTATCTTATTTTTTATTGAATATTTTTTTTAATTAATTTTTAATTGACTATAAAATACTTTTCCAAAACCTCTCATGTATGACCACCATAATTTGATGATAACTTCACCCTTTTTCAATTTTTCTTTTAATTTGAATAAAATTCTATGTAGATTGATGTCATATAACTCATTTTTCAAAAGTGTAAAATTAAAAAAGTTATCGAAGTTTTAGTTAACCTTACTATTTCAAGTTTACGTAGCACATTGGCTTAATAAATATTATAAAAATATTAAAATTTATTATATCACTATAAAATTTATATTTTTATAATCTTCACAATAAGAGCTAAAACAATTTTTCATTTTATCGAAAAATTCATTTAGGAAGGTGTCAAAAAAATTATGGCAAGGCAAAAATTTTATATTGAAATGCCTTAGCCATATTTTTGCAAGGCCAAGCATAGGCTTGGTCCCACCAAGCCTATCCCAAACAAAAACTCAAACCAACAGGTAGGGTTCCCGCTCATAGTTTTACAAAACAGGCGCCCATTTTTTAAACTAAAAAAATAGGCACCCATTTTGTGAAATTATGAAATGGGCACCCATTTCATAAAGAGTCATTGCAATAAAAAAATAGGATTGTGGCCCTGATCTCAATGATTGATGAATTTTCAATCTTTTTTTTTATGATCCGTACCAGGAAAACATAATTTTCAATCAGCATTCTCATCCTTTGTCTTGTTTTGGATGTGACATTCAAAAAGAATTATTTGAACTTGAATCTTGGTACAAAAATGAGATCAAACCAATGCAAAAAGAGGCTAAGGAAAGTTTTGACAGTTGAAGAGGTTGTAGCAAATAGAGAGAAGTAGGCAAAATGACCATGGGAAAGAAGAGAGACTTTATTTACTGAATAATGTTGGAGCATCGATTTCTATAATTTTTTCAGAAGAGTAGGACAATGAAGACACCATAAAGGATTCAGAAGTTGAAGAAAAAAATTCAGGCACATCTTCTAATCCTAAATTGGATACAGGTATGTCTTCACATCCAAATGCAACTTATTATGATAGTGAAGTTCATGAATTACTATTAGCAAGTTGCAATTTAAATGATTTAAATTTTATTCTTGAAAATAGATTAACAAATTTGATTGTACATGAAATTCCACAAATTAGTAATGTTAATCATAGTGATAAAGCAACTGAAAGTCAAACCCCAAATGAAACTGAAAATCAAACACCAATTGAAATTGAAATCGACAATGTGGATGTAAAAATAGAAACACTGATTGAGAAAGAAACTTATTTGAATGATAATGAAATAAATGAACAATTTCAAATAAAAATTGATGTGCTAGACAATCTACATGGTTTGGTTTCATGGAGATAGATTAGGACACACGTGAACAGATTGTTTAGACAATTTTTTTTATAATAAGAATTTTGGATTTCATTGTCAATTAATATTACAATTAATTAAAATGTCTAAAATGCGAAAAGTGATGAAGAGGTTAGGCATTTATGTGAAATCCAAGAAGAATGATGAGTCTCTAAAATAAGTTGTATCAACTGTTGCTAGTGCCTTTGACACATTTGGCAAAAAAAGTCGTTCTAAAGATAGTAATGTGGTACGATGAGCAATAGAAACAGCTTTAGTAAACAAAACTACTACTGACAAAAGAATGATTTCAAACATAAGTGGATATCTTAATATTCATCATAAAAATTTAACAAGAGTTGTAAAGAGAAGAGTTAACTTTGAAAGTGATCCGGTAAACCCTTTATGGACCTTCAATGGTAGACTCCCGAGGTCTGACATGAAACTTACTGGTGAAGTTAATTCTTTGATTGAAAAATTTTCATACAATAATACAAGAGTATCCCCTAATACCAAAGATGTTCTTAAATTAAGAGTCAGTTCAAAAGTTCATGATCCACATCCAAAACACCTTTTAGATATGACTCAAATAGAATTATATAAAAAATTTGTGGATGACAAGGTGTTAACTATTTGTATTAGTCAAAGATATTTTGAAAAATGTAAACCATGGTATGTAAGGATTAACATAGAAAGAATCACCTATTGTTGCAAAACTCATGTTCAATTTCATTATCATTATGATGTTTTTTGATCTATACATTCTACTATGCATACTAATGAAATGTTACAGGAACGTGGTATAAATATACCACCTGAAATTGTGAAGGAGCTTATATCAAATTTGTTTTGTAATGCACCTAATGAGAAATTTTATCTTTTGAATGCATGTGTTTCTGGTGTATGTGATGTATGTGGCAATCTCACATTATTAGATGAATGTTTGTAGGAGAATATTTTATTTTATTTTGGACAACAATTAGTTGATGTACAAAAATTTAAAACTGTTGAGTATCCATTGAAGGGTGGAAAAGTTGGAAAATGATGTGACCTAATAACTGAAAAACTTAGTGTTAATACTTTTATGAATGAATTCAAGAGTAAGGTCAAACCTAAATATGTGAAACACTCAAAATTTTAGATGGCTTGATGGACAATTTCACATATCCAAGAATACATTTCCAATTGGTAGTATGCTTTCAGTCGTTGACTTTGCAGAGAACTACATGCTTGCACCACAAGATGAGATCCAACCAAAATATTATAATTCAGTGCAAGTAACAATTTTTTTTCATATTGTCTATAGGCATGCACCTGATTGTACAGAAGATGATTGAAAAATATTGAGAGTACCATTTCTTTATGAGTGATAATAAGTTACACTCATTAGATTTTGTCCAGTATTTTTTTAAGACCTTTTATGAAAATTTAAGGGAGAGAGAAATTCATATAACACAACATCAAATATGGTCAGATAATTGCATAGGGAAATTCAAGAATGCTAAAATATTTTATTGGTTGAGTAGGACACAAGAAAAAAATATCCAACATATCTAGAGTTTTTTTTAGGCTAGACACGAGAAGGGAGAACATGATGGTACCAGTGCATGTGTTAAGAGAGCCCTTTGTAGAGAGCAACTCAAATTTGAGGAAAAATCAAAATTTAAAGATGCATGTGCAATTGTTGAATGATGTAAAACAAGTTTTTCTACAGGATCAAGTCAAAACTCTATAATCAAATGTTTATTCTGGCTAGTTGAAGAGAATAATATCCTTTCAAGATATGATTGTAATACAATCAACGGACTAGCTAAATGGAATTTATTTAGGAGTTCTAATTCTAACACTTGGCCTATATAGACTAGGGAGCTTCATGTTTTTGTCAATTTTGTGTAGCAGGTGAATGGGAAGAATGCGAGAATATACAATGGATTGAAGAATGACAACAAAAATCCTTAACACCTAGTGAGACACAAGATGAAGATGATACAATAAATGAAGACCTGGATCATGCCTTTGCATCAGAAGATTATGATCATGTTTCAGACTTGATACAACCTGGTAATTTAATTCAATTTATTGTAAAACTTTAAACTATTTTAGTTACATACATGTACATGTCATCTAATTTATGATTATATTTTAATTATAAACCTTTAAACAAGTTTTAATTGTGCATGGTACTTAATTTTTTTTTGCAAGACATGTGTATATTTTTGTTGCACCTAAGGATAACACTAGTACATTTGAGGCCAAATTTCGATGGCCATTTGTTAAATTTTCAATGGCAATTTGTTAAAACTTTGACACATCTATCCGTCAGTGTTTTTGCATTGGAAATGGTGATGGAAGTGATACCTGTCGATATTCTAACATCACTACCCATCAGAATTGGCCACATAAATAGCAATTTTACTATGGGATCGATCTGTCAAAAAATGCTTCTTACGACATTTTGTCAGTTGAAAAGGCAACGAATATTTAGTAGATGTCCAATAGGAGTACCTGTCAGAGGTATAGTAGTCCCATCACACTAATCTATCAGATTGGGGTCCCACCGATGGTTACTTGTTGGATATCTGACATTAGGTAATCAAGTACTGACACGAGTAGCTATCAAATGAATAGCTCTTCTATCAAAAAAGGATTACTATATCTGACATTAGGTAATCAAGTACTGACACAAGCAGCCATTGGACAAATAGCTCTTATGTCAAAAAAGGATTACTACCTGTCAAAAAAATGACAGATTAGCATAGTAAAAATAACAAAGCTCAAGAGACCATCATAGTTAGTCTCCATCTTTGGTCCATATACTAACAAAAAAATTTACATCATTAGCTCATCAAAAGAGGGGATTTGAAAGAATTTAATAGAATATTTTCATGATAACGTATATTATTTAAGTTTACGTTACATGAATTTATCGACTCTGCACACTTGTGTGCTACAAGCACAGCCATAAAGAAGCATGTCCTCCCATGGCCTACATTACTCAATCCATGGGACGGGATGCTTCTTTATGGTTGTGCTCAATGTACATAAGTGCACGAAGTAGATAAATTCATTCACCGTCAAACTAAAATAATATACGTTATACATGAAAATATCATCCATTAAATTCTTTCAAATCACCGCATTTGATGAGCTAATGAAATGTAAAATGTTTTGTCAATATATGGACCAAGGACAGAGACCAACTATGATGGCCTCTTGAGCTCTAATATCTTTAGTCCTAACTACTGGGTAAGGGTTGGAAGACTTATACCTGTCGATCGTTGAGAAGAATCACCACCTTGCCCTTATGTACACTGCACAATATCCAATATAAGGGAAGGCAAAAAATATGAATGGATAAAAGAAATGAAAGATACAATAAAATTATCTTGTTTTTTACCTTCTCATAATTGATCCCAGTCTCGTAAAAGTAATTTTATACTATCACTAGCATATTTTGTGCATGGATGAGAAACAATATCCAAAGTTTCTAGATTTTGAGAAGAGGTATGATTGGAGGCCAAAAAAGGGATATTTGTGAAGGTTTTATAGATGTAGTACTAAATCATCATCTGTGCACTGGTACTCAATCTAGAAACCCTCTCTGGAAAATCTCCGTATCTATCAAATCTCCACAAAAATCCCTTCTGGCCTCCACTGCATATACATCTTCTCAGTATCTAAAAACTCTCCATAATTGATTCCTGTCATTTTTCACTATCTTCGTGGACTGAGACCTTAAATTATTGAGCTTCTCTTTGTTTCAAGAATAGTTTAGCATTCTCTACTTAACAGGGCCAACCATGTGAAGTTGGAAGCTCATCTGGCCCCTCCTAGGAGCCTCTTATGACCCTTTAAGATATTTTAATACCTCTAAAATGTGTATTCTTAGGGGTCGTAAAGGATCATAAGGGGTCCTGGGACACAAAAGCTATGAAACATAAATGTAGGCATCACTGTCAGAAGTTTTTGGAGACAACATAATTGAGTGGTATAACCAGATGATGCAAAGCAACCACTACTCCTCTAGAACCAAAGGAGTAGTAGTTTCTTTGCATCATCTAGGTATACAACTCAATTATGTTGTCTCCAAACAATTGTGACCATGATGCCTACATTTATGTTTCTCAGCTGGCATACATGTTTATGTGCATTTTTTTAATGTGTTTGGGAAGACATATTTCTAGCCTGGGCCTGGATCCTATGACAATTAGCTTCATAACAATGAAGTAGATGACAAATGAGCAATTAGCTTCCTAATAAAAATCTCATAAATTAATTATGTGGACCCCAATTTTTGTGGGCTTTGTGCGTACCCAAAGGATAAATTTGAAACACAAGGGTAAGGCTTAAACATCTGTTTAGTAATACAAAATTAACTTCTTTAAGCCTTACCCTTATTGTTTCAAATATATCCTTCGGGTACGTGCAAAGGGCATAGTAATTGAGGGTACACACAGTTCATTTACAAGATTTTTCTTCGAAGCTAATTGCTTAGCTCTCATCTTCTTTATTTATTATCAACCTAATTATCGAAGGATCCAAGACCATGCTAGAAAGATGTCTTCCCATTCTATTTAAGCCATATTACTTGTTCTTGTTAAACTTCCTTGGTATGGTAGGCATGCTCTCTATAGTACTCTTCTTCAATTTGTGTTCGGCGATAAACATCTTCTTCTTCCTAATTACAGCCAGAGCTTCCTTTTCATCAGTATTCAACTCCACTTCCCCTATCTCATCATCCTAGTCACCCTCAGCTGCCAGCCTAAGCCCTTCTTCCCTCTCCAATTCTTCAAGCCTCTGCAAGATATCTGGATCAATAAAGTCTGCAACATTGTGTCCATCCATGATCTTAGGAATATCATCTTCTTTCCACTCTTCATTTTCCAAAATATACCGCTTCTTCAAGCTTGTAGTCTCTAGTGGTTTTATTGGCAAACTGCAATAAGAGGCTTATTGGCAAATAGAGGTTTTATGCTGTGAAACAGAGCTACCTATTGTGCAATACTATAACCATAGGACCTCGAAACATCAAGGAAAAAAAAAACAACCACCTTCAAATGAGGCAAGGTAATAATATTGAGCATCTCTATTGTGTTCTTGTCCTCCAAGGGCTGGTCCAAAATACCAAGGGTATCAATAGGCTAAATAGCTTCAGACTATCATGAAGGCCTAATGGCTTTGCCTTGTAGCCCACAACATAAAGCACAGTGCTCAAACCAAAGTACATGTCTATATTGTAGAAATGGAAAAGAAACAACAAGGGGAAAAAAAAAAAAAAGAAATAAAAAAGAAAATATTGCAATTAAATAATCACCAACAATGATACACATAATACCTCTATATGCAGCCCATATTTAATATTTCAAATGCAAGAATGAAAGAAAATATGGAACTAAGCGCACAGTTCATAGGCCCATAGAGGGACATTTATCATAGTCATAGAAATATGATTATTTTTAAATGGAATACACCAAGGCGTACCATCAGAAATATTGACCATTTACAATCATGGACAGTGAATAATCAATAGCTCATTTTTTTTTATCAGCATGTATAGTCTCTGTGTATATGAAAAATGGATGAAATATCAAGTTGAAATAAAATAGTGAACAAAAATTCAAATTCAAGGCCAAGTTTATCAAGAGCAACAAACATTAGGATGAAAGAAAAATCATTAAGACTATAGAAAAATCATTAGGACTATAGAAAAATCATTAAGACTAGAAAATCAAGTTCTAGAAAAATCATTACGACTATAGAAAAATCATTTAGACTAGAAAATCAAGTTCTCGAAATGGATGGATCTGATGCTTTTCCATTACAACAATTGAGAATTCATCATTTGGTACTTCTTGGTGTATTCCATTTAATTTTTTCAACTTTCGTGTTTATGTGCATGTTCTTTATGTGTTTGGCTTCTCTCCCTCACAAGGGATATGTCGATAGGTAATTGATTTGAAAGCATAATGATTTGATAGTCTTTTTTCAAGATAGGCGTAATCATCCCGCCAACCTTAATTAGAAACATTTGTGATATATGTCAAGTACTTATAATCAGTATGCCCAACAAATAGAGACTTGGTAGTAAAAGCATGTCCTTTGGTTTACTAGCTTACTTATAATTAGTATGTCCTTTGGTCTACTAGTTTAATATGGTTTAAGAATGGTTTGTTTCATGTTTGAATGTACCATTGAATGAAGCTTGGCTATATTAAGTACAATCTTAAGACTTTTGAATCTGAATGTTCATCAAAGCTTACACAAATTTGAATGTTCATCACCTGTGCATATAAGCGTTGATCATAGAAGGTATATGCACAAGTGAAAAACATGGATATTTAAACAAGCAATACTGGGAGCTAGACCCAAAAGAAAATAGATTTGTGGTGATTTTCACAATAGTACATGTGTTTCTAGGTAAACTCCCAATAGCGCTCAGGCAAATATTCATGTTAATCACCTATGCATAAGAAGTGGCTCTAATGGAAGATACAATCACTAAATTCTGCATACTCCTTATTTTGTTCTGGGTTGATATTATCAAACATGATCTTTCTTGAATGGAATGACTCATTAATCATACATTGAATAGAATGTTGGTGGAAGAAGGATGATTTGTTTGCAACCAATTTTTCAACTCTAATTTTATCAACACACAGGTACATTTATCATAGCCATGGAAACATGATTAGTTTAAAATGGAATACACCAAGGAGTACCATCAGAAATATTAACTATTTACAATCATGAACAGTTAACCAAAATCAAATAGCTCATTTTTTTATCAGCATGTGTAGTCTCTGTGTATATGAAAAATGAATGAAATATCAAGCTGAAATAAAACAATGAACAAAAATTTAAATAGAAGGCCTAATTTATCAAGAGAAACAAACATTAGGATGAAAGAAGAAACATTAAGACTATATAAAAATCATTAGGACTATAGAAATTCATTAAGACTATAAAATCAAGTTCTAGAAAAATCATTATGAGTATAGAAAAATCATTTAGACTAGAAAATCAAGTTCTAGAAATGGACAGTTCTGATGCTTTGCCATTACAACAATTGAGCATTCATCATTCGGTACTTCTTGGCATATTGCATTTAAGTTTTTCAGCCACCGTGTTTATGTGCATGTTCTTTATGTGTTTGGCTTCTCTCCCTTGCAAGGGATACACCAAGAGGTAATTGATTTGAAAGCATAATGATTTGACAGTCATTTTTTAGGATAGGCGTAATCATCTTGCCAACCTTAATTAGCAAAATTTGTGATATATGTCAAGTACTTATAATCAGTATGCCTAACAAATAGAGACTTAGTAGTAAAAGCATAAGGTTGCACATCCACATCTACCCTAGCAAGTATTAGAGCCTTTCAAATTTGTAAAGAACACAAACTTTGCAAATAAAATTCATATTTCATTAAAACCTATGTTCTTGATCAAGTTCTTAAAGATTAAAACATGAAATAAAAACAACATGAAATGAAGATGACATGTGCCTTGTAGTGAGGACATTCAAGAGAGGTTTGATGAGTATTCAGATTGCTCAAAGATTGATTTTGAATCAGCAATTGGTGCAGAACATGAAGTGGTGTGTGGTGAATATGAAGATGAGGAAAATCTAAATTTAGTGGTGTGTGGTGAATCTAAAGATCAAAGAAAAGAAAAGTCCCATGTTTTGAATTTGGACAGTTGAGGCTCCTTTCCTCATTCTACAAGTCTGCAGATTTGTTACATGGATTAATCAGTAAAGAAGAGGCAACTAGCATTGGCATTCAAGATATAAAGGTTGGGCCTGACCATTGCACAAAAAAGGTGCTTGTATGCATTTAAAATTTGTCACCAGGGTATGACCATAATTCTGAGTTCATAACAGTGACATAACTCCACTACCTCAAGATATGGCAGCCTTTGGTCAAGAAGAGAACAATGATTTACATCCTATATTTGAGGGTACACATGGTGCAAGCATATGGGAATGATACAACTCATCATAATTAATAAAATAAATCTTGCCAATATTAGGATACCCATAGATCAAAATAGTCTTGGTATTTGGGTTAATAAATGACAACCTTTCCATATGCTGCCTCACCCATTCGAGGTAAGCCAAATTCGGTCTAATTCTCTTAACAATGCTACACATTCGTCCAAGTGTAGCAACCTTCAAATATTTGTAGTGGTAAAGAGAATCCACATATTTTATCAACCTAACATAGTCCTTGGCCACTTTGGTAATGATAACCTCAAAATAGAGAAAAGAAACTTAGTAAAACCAGTCTATGCCTCTCAAACCTCTCCAAACATGTAAGATTGTCTTTAAATACTTTATTGATTTGTTCTAAACATTAACCAAATCAAAACTACATTTTAATCCACACACAATAACCCAAAATAAAGGTTTTTGAATCATTTAATGAATCTCAGTCACTGGTAATGCATGGACAGTCAAACCACTAGTCTCCAAAGAATTCAATAAGTGAATATGAATGTTTGAAAACTACTCCCAACAATTATTAAATAAAATATAGTATGTTTAAGAATTGTTGGGACTAGTCCTTTGGTGTGTATTAAACAAAATAGAATTTTCAGCATATTATTATCATTCTATTTATTTGTTGTAAACATGCTATTGGTTCAGTTTTAATCTACTAGTGTCCTACCCTAACCCATGCTTTATCTCCATTTTTTGATGTGATTCACTATTTTGAAATGTTGACTGTGGTTATCAAATGGAAAAAATAGAAAAAAAAATTAACATGAATTTTTTTTTTAACAAAACTGAACCAATGGCATGTTTACAAAAAAAAAATAGAATGATAATAATATGCTGAAAATTCTATTCTTTTTAATACACACCAAAGGACTAGTTGTACGAGTGGATTGTGCAGGAACAATTAACATTAAACAAGGAGAAAACTCCTCAACACATCTTGGAAACCATTTAATTCAATAATAAATGAAAGCTAAAACCAAAACTATTCCTTACATTCAATTCTACAAAGAATAAAGCATTTAATCCATTCAACATTACATATAATCATTAGACAATTACATTTCTTGACTGTGTAGAGGAACAATCACGACCAAAACAATCAAAAGTACTTTCAACCTTGCACAAGCTATTCCAAACATCAAGTAAAATGAAAAATATGCTATATCAAATCATTCGTATTCATAGTAACCATTCAAAGGATCATTTTGTCAATGAACCCTCTAACTGTACCCTTGCAACAGAGAAAGGAAACCTCAAAATAGAGAAAGGAAACTTAGTAAAACTAGTCTATGCCACTGTTTGTGAGGGTATAGTCATGATAAATGCCTCTCAAACCTCTTCAAACATGTAAGAATGTCTTTAAATACTTTTTTGATCTCTTCTAAACATTAACACATGGATAGTCAAACCAATAGTCTCCAAAGCATTCAATAAGTGAATATTAATGTTTGAAAACTTTCCTCTCAACTTCCCCAACCACTCCTAATCTATTAGAGGGATTAGTTGAGTGTTTAAACAGTTAAACTTCTTAAACATACTTTATCTGATATGATGAATTGTAATATCAACAAACGTGAATCCAAACATTTCAAAATAGTGAATCGATATCCTTGAGCACAAACACCAATAACATCAAATAATGGAGATAAAGCATAGGCTAGGGCATGACACCAGTAGAATGCAATCATTTTGGTGAGCATTCATGATCAAATAAAATGCAATGTATTTGAAATTTGCGGTCGAATATGATGCCAGAGGCTTGAAAGATCTTGCCCGTCAAAGATACCAATCAAAGATGAAGAAATCACATACCTTCTCTCATGCTCAACTTTCACAAAGGAAGATTTGATATAAAAATCTTCCTTGTACCACACAAAGAACATGCCATTGGTTCAATTTAGCATGTTATTATCATATCAGATAAAGTATTTTTAAGAAATGTTGGTAAGGATAGGAATAGTGGAGATTCTAGAAATATCCCTCCAACCAATTAGGAGTGGTTGGGGAAGTTGAGAGGAAAGTTTTCAAACATTCATATTCATTTATTGAATGCTTTGGAGACTACTGGTTTGACTGTCCATGCGTTACCAGTGAATGAGATGCATTACCCAGTTTTGAAGGGTCACTAGTTGAGAGGAAAGTCAAGGTCCGGATGTTGATAGTGAGTTCCTTGAGGGAAGGGGGATTCTAAAAGACTTGTTGTCATTGTCTTGTGTATTTCTAATATGTTTGGATGTAGGGTAGACGAGGAGAATGAAGGATCACTCACTGATTGCATGATAACCTAGTTTTGAAGGGTCATTGGTTGAGGGGACAGTCAAGGTTTGGATGTTGATAGTGAATTCCTTGAGGGAAGGGGGATTGTGAAAGACTTGTTATCATTGTATTGTGTATTTCCAATATGTTTGGATGCAGGGCAGACCAGGAGAATGAAGGATCACTCACTGATTGCATGATAACCCAGTTTTGAAGGGTCACTAGTTGAGGGGACAGTCAAGGTCTAGATGTTGATAGTGAACTCCTTGAGGGAAGGGGGATTGTGAAAGACTTTTTATCATTGTATTGGGTATTTCCAATATGTTTGGATGCAGGGCAAACTAGGATAATGAAGGATCACTCACTGATTGCATGATAACCTGGCTTTGAAGGGTCACTGGTTGAGGGGATAGTCAAGGTCCGGATGAATGGGCCATTTGAGGACCCTATTTATTTTTATTAATTTCTATTCAAATTGGATGCATCGATTTATTGGGAATTATCAGCTGTTATGTATCTTGCAACTACATCCGTAAATCTGCATATACTTCTCTAGTGTTATAAGCCACTTAAGGATCAAAATAGAGAAAATAAATCAAAATCATTCTTTGTCCTATTTCCTTTTAACAAAGTCTCAACTATCAATGATACAATACATTCGATGCCCTAAGCTATCAATACAAATGGCACCTAGCTAGAAGCTCTCGGGCTGTCCATTTGATAACCGTAGTCAACATTTCAAAAAAATAGATATCCTTGAGCACAAGCACTAATCAAATCAAATAATGGACTTAAAGCATGGGCTAGGGCATGACACCAGTACAATGTGGTCATTTCATTGAGCATCTGAGAAATATATAATGACATCATTAAACATGCTAGTAATATTAATAAACGTAAATCCAAACATTTGAAAATAGTGAATCAATATCCTTCAGCACAAGCACCAATAACATCAAATAATAGAGATAAAGCACTGACTAGGGCATGACACTAGTAGAATGCAGTCATTTCAGAGAGCATTCATGATCAAATAAAACGCAATGCATTTAAAATTTACAGTTGAATATGATGCCAGAGGCTCGAAAGATGAAGAAATCACATACCCTCTCTCGCGCTCAGCTTTCACTCCTTTCTCCCACTCCTTCTCTATTCAATGGAAATAAAAATGATTTGGCGCCTTACTTTTTTTTATCTATACCCATTAACTGTCAGAATTTCAATGGTTAATTTAAAACCCATCGAAATACCGACACCATCAGGGCCTATTTAAAAAAAAATCCACAAATTCATTAAAAAAAATACCCGTCGAAAGTTTATGTCGAAATTTGGCCCCAAATGTAGTAGTGTAATGAAGAGAACACAGAGTATTGGTTAGCCTGATGTGTAGAACCTAAGAAAAAGATGATATTTCATCAAGTAGATGATGATGATTTTTAGTATCCAATTGGGTTTGCTGTGGTAGTTGGTACATGGCTATGCAAATACCTAACAAGAAGGAATGGTTTACTAGCTTTGAAGACTACCAATTAGAAAAGAAGATTATGCACTATTCCCATTTGGTTGTGGCAACAAATATCAAATTGGAAAGATACAAAGAGAGACCTTCTAATAAAATATTATGGACACTTTCAATGGAAGAGCATGAGGAAATCATAGACGCATTGTAGAAAAGAGAGGATGTTGATGGTACATTAGGTTGAATCAAATTTATACATGTAAGTTTTTGTTCAAATTGTCATCATGTATTTTTCTTTATGTTTTTCTAAATATAAATATCTATGTCTTCTTTGAAGTGTCATAATTTAAAATTTAGAGATATAGATTTGAAATAAATTAAAATTGACTTTAAATGAGCTTGTATAAATTCTAACATTTCAACATTTATTTTTATGATGCAGGATGTCTGGAAGAACATAGACATGAACTATTTATGCAATACAATACACTCTTGTATTTGTCCAATTTTGGTTTTGTAATTTAAGTTCACATGAACTCACTTATATGAATGTATCCAATTTTGTTAAATATTTAAGTTAAATTCATAGCTACATATTTACCTAATTTTGTTCTAAATATTAAACTATGCATATTGGTCAAATTGTGTTCACTTAATAGATTATAATAGATTTATTTGTCCATCCATAAATTACTTGTAACATCGATGTTGTTCTTGTCAATTACATGCAATAATCTAGATCTCATTGAACTATCCATAGATGGTTTTTAATATAGTTAATTATCAAAGTCAATATTAAGTTTGTAACATCCATATTGTTCTTGTCAATTACATGTAAATTAATAGATCTCATTGAACTAGATAGATGGGTTTTTTTATAGTTAATCAAAGTGTTCGTATTACTTGTAATGTATCTAGATATTGTTCTTCGTAATTACACATGAATTAATAGATCTCATTGTTAGATAGATTACATGTAAGATCATATATATCTACATTCAAACTAACATTTAAACAAATCATGAAATAGGATTAAAAGTTCATGAATAAGATAAATAACATAACAAGTCCTGAAATAATTTACATGTATGATAATGTCCATCATATCAAATCATGATATATATAAAATCACAAAACAAAGGCTTACTCTAAAAACAAGTTCAAGTACAATATATGATAACAAGTGGACTAGTATGTATTACAAGTCCTACTCTAACAACAAGTGAAAATAATATGACAATAAGTCATCCTAACACAAGTCCAAATAATAATCATCATAACACAACTCCAAAAGTCATCAGAATCTAACTATACTCATCTAGCTGATCTGTAGTCCTCTTCACTCCACATGAAGAGCACTACGATGCATCAAAATGCTCTATTTGGTTCTGAGTACCCTTAGTGGGACATGAAGGTCCTCCCTCATCTATATCAAAAGTTGATGCAGCCAAGTCCTATAAAAACATTTAAAGTACAAATTTTTAATAATTAGGTGTAAAAGATCTAGATACACAATTGACATTGAAAAATTACTTTTAATCATGACCTCAAAGGATAGTTTTGATGTCTGCATTTGGCTTAATCTCATAGCCATGCCAAGACTCATGGTGGTGTCAACCTGAACAACATGTATATAAAACATGAATCAAACTTATAATACATCTATATAGTACTTAAAGTATATATAACTTGACTATAAATTTATGGAATATAAAAATATGTACATTACCTATGTGTGACACGTAGCTAATGTCACCTATGAGTCCAAATGTAAATATGATTGTGCAACATGGGACAATCCAAAATCCTAGAATTGCAAAATAATAAGAATCAAAGTTGTACATAAATTAGTAAGATATAAACACTTAAAATTAATAGAAAGTTAAACATACTACAAGTATATGTAGCTAACTCTTGGTGACTGATGGGGAAGAGAATGAAGGACTTCCAATCTCACTGGTACATGAGAGACCCTATAAAATCACAAAAATATGTCAAACACATTATCAATCAAAGTTTATTTTGTTTAAAGTTTAAATGTATCAAGATCAAAGTGCATACCATGAATGGAGCACCAAGATGTTGAGGTGTCGATGTCATATGATGATGACTAATGAATGATGAAGGGTCTACCCTCAGCTATTCACCAAAAAATCCACATGTTATGGTTCATAATTATATAAATTTGAAATTTAATATTGCACTATATATATTATAATTAAATTTACCTGTGCAGGATGATCATCGTCTGCATTGAGAAAATCAACATATGATGAGATATCATCTCTAACATCACCATTTGCACCGCCATCATCATCAACATATCCACCATGGGCAGCATGGGAAGAATCAAGATTAGTTTGGGGACCCCTACATATACCCCCCAACTCGTGCAAACATGTGCTATGCTAGGGGAAGCCCTCGCATTGGTAAAGTGTTGTAACAAATTTCCTATAAGGGCACTCAAAGAACCGCAAGATTACTGTACTACTCGATGATGGATGGTTGCAAGAGCTATAGGAGAAGGAAGAGGAACAAGGGGCTCATTGGGCACATGATTTCTACTTCTATCACTCAATTTGGCCCCTAGCCTATCTTGTGGCATGCCCCGACCGACCCCTCGGAATACTCTCATGTGAAAATAATTGGGTTTCCTACCCAATTCAAATTCAGCCCATAATTTTTTCAAAAAATAAAGCGGGACCTCATGATTAGCATGTGGTGGATGGTCAAATACCATCCACCACCGCTCCCAAAAATGCTTTGCTATACCAGGGTGTCTACACCATCTAATGAAAATACATGGCTACTTGCCAAGTATCTATTCACTCGTTGTAGGGTTATAAAAATAGCGTACCATATCAGATTTTGTAATTTTTAAATTATTAACCTCTTTATAAGAGATGTCATTAGCATAATATACATGCATACTCTCCCTCCATGACTCAAAGCTATCAATCTCAAAGTCTAAGGTGTGTATAGAGTCTACTATGCCTTCCACACTATCTACAAGGCGTACTAGTTGGGCCGATGGATAGGGATCATTTCTAATAATATTTTGGTCTCTCACTATCGCCTCTACATTTCTCCTAAGCCACCAATGGAAGATACCTAAGCTAGTCCCCATACATCTATATACACAAGCTCTAATCTCTCATTTTTCTTTTCCTTCCCATTCTTCACAAAACTAACTCTCTTTTATTTTCCATAAACACAAATTTCATAGAAATCCATATTGACACATTTTAGACCAGGTAAAAATTTCTTTGAATGAAGTAATTTCATACCTTTTTCACTCATGTGCCTAAGTCTATGGTGCTACAGTGTTGTGTCAGAATCTATAGCAACGGTCTGATGTTCTTCCTGCTCAACTGCAGCCACTATTCCTGAACATTCATTTTCTTTTGAAACAATTAAAGTAGAAGGAACAGTATGACCTGTACAAAGATATAAGGTGCCTACTTTCACACCTTTTGCTACTACTAAGGAACCTTTTGAAACC
The DNA here is from genome assembly GCA_027943335.1 of Chamaecyparis obtusa. Taxonomy (NCBI): domain Eukaryota; kingdom Viridiplantae; phylum Streptophyta; class Pinopsida; order Cupressales; family Cupressaceae; genus Chamaecyparis; species Chamaecyparis obtusa. The sequence continues at coordinate 26,797 of BSBK01012566.1, forward strand.
TTCCAATTTTTATCATTAAAAGTAAATGTGCAACCCTCATCAATGAGTTTCCCTACTAAAATTAAATTTCTACTCAGCTTTGGAACATGTCTTACCTCTTGTAGTAGCCAATGATTCCCATTGTGCAACTTAATCTTGATTTTCCCTTTTCCAACAATTTGACAGGGTTCATTATCTCCCAAATAAACTAGCCCAAAATCCCCTTGGACATAATCAACAAAATAATGTCTATGGGGTGTAGCATGAAATGAAGCCCCCAAATCTAACACCCATGAATCATCAACATTTTCTAAAGACAAGAGCAAAGCATCCTCTCCGGATTTGTTACTTACCACATTTTGCCTCCTTGTTTCCATCATTTTTGTCTCCTTGCTCTTTCTTTCGATACCAACAATCTTTCTTTTTATGACCTGGTTTTCCATAGTACCAACAATCATTTGGCCATTTGGATTCAAACCTCTTTCCCTTTGATTTTCCTCTTGATTTCCCACGATTTCTAGAGTTGTTTCCTCTCTCATTGGTTCTACCCCTGCTTTGTGCATTTAGGACACTTCCTAATGTGGATCCACCTGAGCTTTTCCTATGAATTTTCTCACTTAGAATAACACCAATAACATCATCATACTTTAGGGTAATAGAACTAGAAATAGAATTACTAACATCCATTACCAAGCCATTCCATCTTTTTGGAAAAGAACAAAAAATCAAGAGAGCCCTAACCTCTTCATCAAAATTAATTTTAACTGAGGTTAACTGACTTGTAACTATATTAAACTCATTCAAATGATCAGCGACTGATCCACCTTCTACCATTTTCATATTAAATAAACACTTCATAAGAAATACCTTGTTTGAAGCTGAAGGTTTTTCGTACAACTTTAGGGTTTCCATAAGATCTTTAGCTGTCATTCCTCTAGTAATATTGAATCCCACCGATTGTACTAGGCATAGATGAATACTCCCCAATGCCTTCCTATCCAAAATATCCCATTCTTCCTGAGACATTGGTGCCTCTTTCTTGGCTATTCCCTCTAATGGCCACCATAGATCCTTTTGATAGAGATAGTCCTCCATTTGCATCTTCCATAACTGGAAGTTCTGCCCATTAAACTTATCAACCTTTAGCCTACCCTCATCTACTATTTCTCCCACTTAACTGAGAGACTCTCCCACTAACTTGTGAGACCTGCTTCAGAGAATAGATGAAAGAATGAACGAAATAACCTCGCTCTGATACCACTTGTTAGGATTAACAAGGCAAAAATAACAATTATAATCAAATATAACTAATATTAGAAAATAGTAAACCACATAGAAGAGAACACAAGACATAAAGATTTAATATGGTTCACCCAATCCCTGGGTTACATCCACCAACAGTGAGTCCAATTTTATTATCTAGTGATTACAACCTGATTACAATCTGTAATCCCTTACAGCTCAATTCTGCCGCAAGTACCAAAATCATACATCATAATGAAATCCCTAACCCTAAGCCAATATAACAAGGCTTATGTCAGTTAACAAGTTAACCCTAAAATACTTGATAAAGTCAACCTAAGAAAAGGCTTGATGAGTCAACCTAGGGAAATGTTTGACGTGTCAACTCAAAAATGCTTGATGAGTTTAGCCCAAAAAAAAATTTCAGGGCAATGCCCTGAACCCCATGATGAATGAAAAGTGTACAGTACTTTCCTGGATAGTACTTTCCTGATCAGTCACCACAAGCTAACAGGAGGTGGAGGTGGTGGTGGTGGTGGTGCATGCTAACCTAGAAGCTCATCAATATTAAAATCATCCATATTTCCAAACTTCTTATATATAAAAACATGATAATTTATGTAATTAACATAGTGTAAATTATATTTTACCTTACAAAGAATGACTTAAAAATTTAAAACTTAAAAGAGAGAGAGAGAGAGAGAGAGAATCATAAATAAATTAAAAATTAACATAAAAGTGTTAGGAATGGGAACACTAAGAGTGTGGGGGGTGAATTAGTGTTCACTGAATTAAATATTTTTGCTTAGCTCTTTAATCTTAACTTGAATGCTTAAGTACTGAAATGAACATTAACATAAACAAGATAGAAGAACACAACACATAACACCAATATGGTTACGGGAAAACTCAAATAGGTAAAAAACCTAATGGGAATTGACACCCACTAACATTATGTACTAGTTTTTTATGATCCTTGTTAGGAGATCCTTAACCTTGTTATGAGTTGGTTTACAATGTACTTAGTACAGTGACCTTGTCAAGGTTCAAACCCTATTAGGATTCTTTTACAATAACCCTGTTAGGGGTGTGGACACACTATGCAAGAGCTCACTACTCAAATGGTGAAGGCTACAACCTTCTGATTTTAGATACACACTATATATGTTGGATGAGTTGTCACCATGACATTGCTTGTCTGATCAGTTCCTTTGATGCACTGATGCTTTGACCTCTTGAAAAGCTCTAATACATCTTATCAACTCTTCATACACTTCTACTCTTCTTATCTCAGCTCTCTATCTATTTCCATACTTAATTACAATGGCACATCTAATATTTATATGTGCATACAAAACAATTAACTAGGTCGACCCTTTAACTGATTGCATACAACGTTTCCAATTGAATTGGCTCAAGCATGTTTATAAACAAAGTTAATTAAATGTCTACAACCTAGTTACAATAGGTGCATAGCCTTTACATCATAGAAATATAACCGCTAATCAAAATTCCAATAGTCAGTTGCTTGCTCTGTTCTTCTCTGGTATTCACTAGCAATGTAAATTCAACTTCTTGTAACTTTTTCATTCCTGCACATCTGATTATGCGCTCAAAGACTAAGCATGAATACACTCTAACCAACTTATCTTCTAGGGTGCATACCATAACTTGGTCATATGCATGTGTTTTGATGCTCTGAACTACTGGTGCTCTGCTTACTATCCAGTCTTCTATACTTAACCAATTTATGATCTTCTCATCAAGTGTGCTAACTCCAAAACACTATATGACTTTGTTGCCATAGTGACAACACTATTTTAAGTCATATACCCTAGTCATATACTGAAGTTTCTCCATCTTTTCCAAATCTAAAATAGGACCTTTATCATATGTCACCATGGTGGAATCAATCTCCATGATATTATGATTCAACACATCTAGGGAGGGTGCAATAGCATTTCTAAGCTGAGTCTATCTAGCCCTTATCTTTGACATCTCCTTTTCTTCCTTTTCAATCTTGTCAATATACCCTTAATATACATTCTTACACATATTTATATCAATGGAGGGGTCTTCTACTGATTTCCTTACTTTTTCTATCATTTCTTCTGCCTCTTGTATCTTCTTGAGATGGCCATCAGTTAACTTATCGTGATCCATACAGTCAACAATAATCTTTCTGCCCTTTGTGACAAACTCCTTTAAGGATTCTTGACCATCCTTGAGTGAACTTAGGTCAAGTGCAAAGTTACTGACCAATTCACTAAGTCTTTTCTTCCTATACTTCTCCTCTACAAATTGAGATGCATTCTCTTCCAATGTACAAAAATTTATTTTGAAGGCTATGAGGATGTTGCTAACATCATCAACTAAATGTACCTTAGACACTTTATTGTCTGAAGGTAATAGACTATTCAATATATTGACTAATTCAACAAACAATGGGTTCCTCATTACCTATTTTTATTTGGCCTTCTCCATAGCTAAGACACTGAACTTGATCAGGTCTTCTTCTCCCCATGATTCCAGACTAGTTGTGTCAGGTGTCAAACTTGACAACAATGCTTCTAAGGGTATTGGACTGATAGGAGTGTTATCCATTACTTCTTGTTTTACTTTGATTAGCATTTCAACAGAATGCTTATCTATTGGTTCATTTTCTTTTTCCTCTACTTCTCCTTTTTTTTTCTGCTTCCTTTTCTTTTTCTTCTTCTTTCTTTTCATCTTCTTTTTCTATCTCTTTTCCTTTTCCTTCTTCTTTCTTTTCTATCACATCCTCAATCAGTACTTTTTGTTGACTAGGAGGAGTGTTTCTACATAAATTTTCAGCCACTTGAGTGCTTACAAAGGCTTCTTCAAACTTATCTGATTCAGTATCTAAGGCCACCATTGCAATCTCAAATTTGTCAATGAAAATTGTTTCATCCTTGTGTGCTTCTGCCATAGGTGTAGAATTTTTTGCCTATGTGGATGCATCAACTGCATGCGCTAAATCTTGTGGACCTATAGATGGTACATTTGTCAAGTCTCTAACTCTTTTGCAAACTTTTTGGGTACATGAGTTGTGGGCGTAGTAGCTGGATACATGTGCCTGTTCATGAAGACCTTCTCAAAGGCATTCTCTATTTCCTTTGCATTTAACTCATAATTCTTGTCCATTATATGTAAATTCCTTGACTTGGTTCTAAGATGTGGCTTCACTAGATCTAACAAAAACTTTTTCTCCTCTAGAGAACATACTGGTAAGTTGTCGTCTAGAGTCTTTTCTCTAATCCTTTGATCCTCTTCAATGGCTTGTCTTTTTAGGAACTCCAAGATGTTCCACACTTTATCTACAATCATAGTCTTCAGTTCTAGGACTATTTTCTTGAACTTTAGCATATGTTTGACAATCATTCCATGAATTTTCAATTTGTCAATTTCATTGTACTTCTCATAGAACTTCCCTACTTGATCTATCCTTCCTTCATCAATAATCCTTGAACTCAACACACTGAGACTAGGTTTGAACCTTACTTCTGGAGGTTCTTGTGTGTTTTTCTTATTTCTTTTTACTCATGAGGATGGATGATTAGTGCTAATCTCTTTCTTCCTCTTAAACATTGCCTTATACTCAGGAGGAGCAGTAAGGTCAAAGGTTTTTGTGGGTGCAGGAGGGGTATCATCTATTTTACCCTTTAGATCATTAGACTTCTCCACTTTTGCCTTCTTCAATTTTGGGTCATTAGTCTCTGCCTCTGCTACAAATGCATTCTCTATTTCCAAAGCAATCTTCTCTTCCCTTTCTTTGTCTAAGTCTGCTTGTGATACTCCATGAATTTTTAAAATCTTTGCAGTAACCTTGGCAACTTTTCTTTTTGTTGCTGCACTGTTCAATACAACATCTATTTCCTTTGTTTTCTCTTCATAAGTCCCCCATCTAGGTTCATTGGGGTCCTTAGGTGATGACAAAAGAACTTGAGCATAAGCCTCTAGAATAGGCTCTTTAACTTCATATCCAAGTGGATGAATCCACTTTGTTCTTGGTTCAACAACCTCCATTCATGTTGTATTAGTCTCTACCATGAAACAAATACTGTCCTTGTATTTTTCAACTATCTTTTCTGGAATTCTATATCTCATCTGCATTTTGGCTATAAATGTCTTCAATTCTAGTGTCATGTAATCCTTCAATGTACTTTAAGTACATGCCTTGAGAGATATCTATGGCATTATGGGAATAGATTTGTCTAGATACAAATTAGACACCTTTCCAACAATGTGGAAGTACATATAGATTATTAGGGACCCAAACCTAAATATCTTAGTCTAGTCATGTTTGATGGCTCTTATGTTGTCTAGTAGCTGTACACACAAGATCTCACACAGATTAAGCTCTCTATTCTCTCTTACCAACCTTATTGCTGCTAGAATAGTGGCCGCTAATACACTATTTACTCTACTAGTGTGCTAGAACCTATATCCCAGTATCATGGACATCAATTTGATGTCTTTCTCCTCTATAGGCTCTATTGTCATTCCGTACCTATCACTTCTTGATTTGCAAGCCTGTTCTACAATTTTTCTGGTGTCCTTTCCTACTGAAAGAATGATGCCTATTATTGAGAGTCCTATCATCTCATGAATTAAATCTCTTGTTATCCTCACCGGTACTTCACCTATCCAAAATAGGTTATCATGGATCCTGTTTGACTCATGGAACTTATATGTTGTAGCATATTCCACTATAGGATGATTATCCAACTGTGCATACTCATCCATGAAGGTTTTGTCAGGTTTCATCATTGTTTCCATGTGCTCTCTTATTCTATCCAAACCTACTGGTTCCTTCTTGCAGTATACGTATTCCCTAATATCTTCCACACGCATAACACCCATGGGAGTGCAAGAGAATGCACCTTCTAGGTCATTGAATATGGACTTGAATAGATGCCTCTTAAACACATATCTCTTCTTCTCTGCCACATCAAATACAATGGGAGTAGCCATTACTTGTATATCACTTTCCAAATGATCTCAAAGACTTCTGAATCGACATGACAAATTAGGGCTTCCCCAACCAATCAAATGCGCTGCTAAACACTGATGAATCAATCTACAAATATTTTCTATCAAATTCTAGGGCTCCTTTTCTCTCCAATCACTCTGAATTCAAATGCAATGAGAGATCTAAAAACTTCTATGTACTTTAAAGTAGAAATTATGCCATTAATGCTTGCCATGTAAACCAGGCTATCACTAAAAATTTCTAACTTTAATTCTTCAAACAATCAGCTAGTGTGTTCTTGCACATAGAATCTTCTAGTCTCCAAAAGGTTAAGTCCAAAGGCATATTACTCTGAGAGTGATTATACCAGCCGCGCAGGGGTCTAGAGCTAAATTATCTCCCCCTATGACCCTGGGGGCCATTCATCCTGATGTAGAGGGTGCATCCACTATGGATGCATCCAATACATGTTCATCAACCTTATCCTTCTTTACCTCTGACCAAATCATGCTTGCATCATCTGAAGCTTTCACAAACTTAACTTCTCCTTCGGTGTCCAATACTAGTTCTTCAAGCTTTTTAGGGCTTTCCTAACCTTGTGTCCTTGATCTACAAAACTTTGAGATGTATCCAGCCTTGTTACAAGAGTGAAAAATGACTGGAGGCCTTATATTCCTTGGTGCATTGACATGGGTCACCATTTTACATTGTCTAGCTGAGTGACCATTATAGTTACATATCTGACATGTAACATCTAAGAACTTCTTACATTTGACTGATTCTAATTTCTTTGATTATGCTGAGTCATATTTTTTTAACTTATCTTACAATTCATAGCTCTATGACCAAATTTGTTGCATGAATAACATTAACCATTGAAAGGTCTTACCTCTGTACAGTTCCTTGTTATATGTCCATGCTTGTTACATGCATAACAAGTTCAATCTATTGGCTTGCGCTCATTCTTGGATGGTTCAACATGATCTTTAGTCTGAATTCTAGTCCTCTTAGCATCTGAGGTGACTTCTGGTGCTTTCATTCTTTCTTGCATGTTGTCAATTTGGTTTTGTGCTTCATTGTATCCAATGCAGCTAATATCTCCTTTAAGTCTTATTGCATACATCTGAGATTCTATCAAATTAGAACTGGTGTGCAATTTATCAATGTGATTCTTTGCCTCTTTCAATTCAGATTCCAAGCTTTCTTTTCTATTCCTTAGCTCCAAGATTTCCATGTTTTCTTGACTCAATTCTTCATTGAGTTGAAGGTTCTATTTTATCTGTTCATAATAGACATCTTGATTGTTGGTTAGCTTATCATCCAATTATTCAACCTGTTCTTTCAAAGATGAATTTTCTTTATTCAGCTTCTTGATCATTATCTGTAATTCACTAGTAGAGCATTCTTTAGATCTTTTCTTAGACTTTTGATGACTACTTGAGCATCACTAACTTTTTCTTTTAGTTCTTCAATTTCTTTTTCAGATCTATCTAGGTCTTCAAGAGAAGCTTCAAGATTTCTTTTCAAATGTTTCATTTCTGCTTTGTCCATGATCTCCTCAACTAGTTAAACTTCTTTGTTGAGGACTAGAGCTCTGATACCAATTGTTAGGAATGGGAACACTGAGAGGGGGGGGGGGGGGGGTGAATCAGTGTTCACTAAATTAAATCTTTTTTCTTAGCTCTTTAATCTTAACTTGAATTCTTAAGTACTGAAATGAACATTAACATAAACATGATAGAAGAACACAACACATAACACCAATATTGTTACGAGGAAACCCAAATAGATAAAAACCTCAGTGGGAATTGACACCCACTAATATTATGTACTAGTGTTTTATGATCCTTGTTAGAAGATCCTTAACCCTATTAGGAGTTTCTTTACAATGTACTTAGTACATTGACCTTGTCAAGGGTCAAACCCCATTAGGAGTCTTTTACACTATCCTAGAGCTCACTGCTCAAGTGGTGAAGGCTACAACTTTCTGATCTGAGATACACACTATATCTGTTGGATGAACTATCACTATGGCACTGCTTGTCTAATCAGTTCCTTTGATGTGCGGATGCTTTGACCTCTTGCAAATATCTAATACATCTTATCAACTCTTCGCACACTTCTTCTCTTCTTATCTCAACTCTCTATCTACTTCCATACTTAATTACAATGGCACATCTAATATTTATATGAACATACAAAACAATTAACTAGGTTGGCCCTTTAACTGATTGCATACAATGCTTCCAATTGAATTGGCTGGAGCATGTTTACAAACAAAGTTAATTACATGTCTACAACCTAGTTATAATAGGCGCATAGCCTTTACATCATAGAAATATAACCGCTAATCAAAATGCCAACAATCAGATGTTTTATCTGTTCTTCTCTGGTATTCACTGGCTGTGTAACTTCAATTTCTTGTAACTTTGTCATACCTACACATCTGATCATGTGTTCATAGAATAAACATGAATACACTCTAACCAACTTATCTTCTAGTTTGCATACCATAAGTTGGTCATACACACGTGCGCTGATGCTCTAAACTATTGGTGCTCTGCTTACTCTCCTATCTTCTATACTTAGCCAATTTTTTATCTTCTCATAAAGTGCGCTGACTCCATAACACTATATGACTTTGTTTCCATAATGACAACACTATATTAAGTCATATACACCAGTATAGTCAACTTGCCAACAATAAGTTATTTACTTTTGATAGGTTACAAAAACAATTAAGAGAAATGTTTAAATGATTTTTCCTAAGAATGTACACCTACTTGGTTGAAAAAAGATTCCAAGGTTTTCTATTTTTTTAAAACTCTATGTTTCAAAATGTTTTGATTCAAGGAACATGTTTTAACATTTTTTAGAGAGAGAGGAGAGAGAGAGAGAGAGAGAGAGAGAGAGAGAGAGAGAGAGAGAGAGAGAGAGAGAGAGAGAGAGTTTCTAAATTTATGTTTTGGTTTTCTAAGTTTAGGGTTTTGTAATTTAATTTTGTATAAGTTTACATTTTTTTTTACTACTTAGGGTTTTGGTTTTCTATGTAGGGTTTCATAATTTAATTTTGTATAGGGTTAAATTAAAAAATTTAGCAGTTTTCTACTTTGGTATGCTAATTTACAAAGTAAATTAAAATTAAAAAGAACTACTTTAAAGATAAAATATTATTAAATTTATACAATAATTTTGAAAATAACATTTAACTACATTTTTTAATTAAGAATAGCTTGAAACTACAATTTTTAATGACAAAAATCATTAAAAAATAATAAAAAGCAATGGTGCGTGCCTGGAACATGAAAAAAATGGCAGATGGGTTCAGTAGGAGAAGCCAAAAAGGGCACCCGAGCTCTACTAAATGTGATCCCGTTCTTAAAGGTGAAAATGATAAACAAATCACGTTTTTAAAAAAATAGATTTTAGAAACAAGTGCCCCATTTTGACAAAATAGGGGCCCATTTTGTAGAAATCAGGCACCAATTTTACTTTGTGTGCCCAATCCTAAACGGGCGCCTATTTTTTAAATAGATGGCCAATTTTTGAAAGTGGATCGGGCTCTCGAACCTAAACTGGCACTCGATTTGTAAATATCGGGTGCCCGTTTCTTATTTAATATTTTTCCCAACACAAACTTTGGTGGAATTGGTACCCAACTTCAAGCATCCACCCTAGTAGTAACCATAATATAGAATGTGTATGCAAGAACAAATATTATTTTTGTGGGCATTAATACATGTATCTCAACTTGGTTTTGAGGAGTGGCGTGTCCAAGCTTTTTTGTACAACTATCTATGATCAAATTCTTTTCATCCACTATTAGAGCTTAAAGTTATTGTATGTGTAACATCCACACCATAAAAACTATAGCTTGTATTAATCTCTTTATATGCCCAATCGATGGTACTTCTTCTCTACCCAAGTGTTCAATACTCATAAATTGTTGAGGGCCTTTCAGTTCCTTGTCAAGCTTCTTCAATTATTTGTTAGACAATTGAATTACAGGTTTATCCTCATTATGAGAAGCATGGGTGGAATGTTACCTTTTTATATTAGGCATGATGTGTGATAGATTGAAGGTAGATTACTCTCTTAAGTCTGATGGTTAGAAAAAGTCAACATGTAACTCAGTCTCAACACCATTACTAGTTAAAAAAGTGGAAAGCCATGATTTAGCAACTTCTTCTCATGAGAATCTTAAATGCAGAACAACAATTTATAAAACCAACACACAAATATAAACTCTGCAAACAAACACTTGTTTCTTGAAAGAAATGAAGGCTTCTATTTATCTCAAAAAATTTATTGAAATATAAATTAAAATAGTAATTATGGCATCAATCAACCAATTAGTTAAGTGTTATGCACAATGATAGCCAAGATTTAATCAATCAACCAATTGATTAAACTATGTGAATTAGACATATGGTAGTCACTCAACCAAGTAATTAAGCAATATGAAATAGAAATATTGTGATTAATAAACTAATAAAGACACATAAACAATAAACTTAAGAAATAATTGCATCTACATTTAAAAAATTTATGCAAACAACATAGATCTAAAAAATCCAAATAAGAAATTATGCAAGCATAAGAAACATTGGGTTCCCCAAAATGATTTATGTTGGCAGAGATGAGATCCTAACACATGGACTAAGATGTCAATTTTCTTATTTGGGAACAAAGAACAAGGTTAAACTATGATTCATTCTATGTGAATTTAGTGTTATTCTAGAAACAAAGAAAAAATTTCAAAAGATTTCTTTTGTTAAAAAGTACCTAGTTTATCCCGTAACTCCTTTATTATATCTTATATCGATTTATTCAATAAACCTAAAAATGATCCATAACTTTTTTGAAATCCTTTCATTCATGTAAATAGTCATCAACCATAAGCTGATTGGGTTGGCCTATTACCATTTACATGGCCTAGCCAGATATTAAACAGTGAGCTCGTGAACAATGTATGATCCCCTAGCTTACAGCCCGTGAGCCATCAAGACATTTTGATGAAGGGTGCTCCCCTTAATACCACAAACGCATAACATAAATAGAGAAACAACAACAATATGCAAGAACAGAAAATTGGCTTCTTATTATCTCCACAAATGTGGAATTACAAACTTTCAGAATTACAATATGCAAAGCCCCATGGGCATTCCCTTACAATATTCTGTAGGACAAAGCCTCGAATTATTGCCCAGATCTACTACCCAGAACTATTCTGAACTGCCTAAGACAATAATACAACCTTCCTTACACAGGCAATTTTTCCACCGCCTGGGAAGGTTCCAGAATTTTAGCCAATAAGGCCGACCAAACTTAGAATTATTTTATTTTACATTTTATTACATCATAGTCAGCTCAAGATAACCTTTGAAACCCGAACAGAAATTTTGAAGAAAATTATTTTTTGCCATTTCAGGTGACCCAACTTCCGAAGACCATAAGTCATCACCAGTTGACCCGATCGGCTATTATAACCCCATTTCGGAAATGCCACGAAGCGCTCTATAGGCTTGACCAACGCAAGTGCTTGTCACCCAAATTTTTGACCTCATCCGGGGCCTCTAAAGCCTTCAAAACTGAGTTCAAAATTTCTGTACCCTGCTGCCAATACCGAAAATCTTCAATATCTTCCAATGTACATTTGACCTGGCAATGAAACTTTACTGGCAGACTTATATGACCAAAATGAACCTCCAAGAAAGAAATCAGATCATTCTAAGCACATACGAAAATTACCAAAAATAGTAACTTTCCACAAATAGCAGCTCTGCACAAGATAGCCCTTATTGAATTCAAAAATAGAAATATTTTTGGGTGATGCAAGATTGCTCTTACACCCAGGATGCTCCTGCATCACATTTCCTCATGAAATGATCATAAACAACGAGTACCACATAGTGAATATCAACACCAAAACAAATAAAGAGAGATCAAACACTTCACAAAATGCCTTGAAGGTAATAGAAATGATGCCCTAGCTCTCAAAGCTCGTAGGTCATCAAGCATTCCAAATGAAAAGATGTAAACAATGCCATTATTAAATAGTGAGCTCATGAACAATGTATGATGCCCTATCTTGCAGCCTACGAGCCATCAAGATATTTTCTCGTGAAATGATCATAAACAGGGAGTACCACGTAGTGAATATCAATAGAAAAACAAATAAAGAGAGATCAAAAACTTCACACAATGCCTTGATGGTAATAGCAATGATGCCCAAGCTCTCAAACCTCGTGGGTCATCAAGCATTCCAAATGAAAAGATGTAAATAATGCCAGTATTCAATAGTGAGTTCATAAACAATGTATGATGCCCTAGCTTGCAGCCTGTGAGCCACCAAGACATTTCCTCATGAAATGATCATAAATAGGGAGTACGACATAGTGAATATCAATAGCAAAACAAATAATGAGAGATCAAACACTTCACACAATGCCTTGAAGGTAATAGCAATGATGCCCTAGTTCTCAAAGCTCGCGGGTCATCGAGCATTCCAAATGCTAAGATGTAAACAATGCCACTATTAACATTCATATTGTGCCACTAAATCAATAAATGCCATCAAAATGAAATTGAGTTAATGAGAAGACAAATCTCGAAGGCCTACCTCAAGTGTTAGTGCCCTCTTCCTACACGGTGTCGGCCTCTTCGCGCATGCCAAACTCGAGTGCCCTCTTCGTGCCATGCAAAAGTGAAGTGTCATCTATGCGACAGCTATTCAAATTCACAAATTACAAATGACACTTTCTTTTTCTTTTTTTTTTTTGTTTATAACCAAATGGGTGTCGCAATTATGACATCATCGTCACTATTACAACACCATTGGGGGCACTTGCAAAAAAAAAACACAAAAAACAAACACAAATTGTAGTGGCATCATAAATTGGCATCAAAATTCAACCCCAAATGTTGTAGTGGTGGAATGTTACCTTTTTATATTGGGCATGATGTGTGATAGATTAAAGGTAGATTACTCTCTTAAGTTTGATGGTTAGAAAAATTCAACATGTAACTTGGTCTCAATACCATTACTAGTTAAAAATATGGAAAGCCATGATTTAGTAACTTCTTCTCATGAGAATCTTAAATACAAAACAACAACTTATAAAACCCACACACAAATATAAACTCCACAAAAACACACTTGTTTCTCAAAAGAAATAAAGGCTTTTACTTATCTCACAAAATTTATTGAAATATAAATTAAAATAGTAATTATGGCATCAATCAACCAATTAGTTAAGTGTTATGCACAATGCTAGCCAAGATTTAACCAATCAGCCAATTGATTAAACTATGTGAATTAGAAATATTGTAGTCACTCAACCAATTAATTAACAATATGAAATAGAAATATTGTGATTAATAAACTAATAAAGACACATAAACAATAAACTTAAGAAATAATTGCATCTAAATTTAAAAAAATTATGCAAATAACATAGATCTTAAAAATCCAAATAAGAAATTATGCAAGCATAAGAAACATTGGGTTCCCCAAAATGATTTATGTTGGCAGAGATGAGATCCTAGCACATGGACTAAGATCTCAATTTTCTTATTTGGAAACAAAGAACAAGGTTAAACTATGATTCATTCTATGTGAATTTAGTGTTATTCTAGAAACAAAGAAAAAATTTCAAAAGATTTTTTTTGTTAAAAAGTACCTAGTTTATCCCATAATTCCTTTATTATATCTTATATCGATTTATTCAATAAACCTAAAAATTATCCATAACTTTTTTTAAATCCTTCCATTCATGTAAATAGTCATCAACCATCCTTAATACTAGGTGGTTTTGTTAATGATATAGTGATATTAATGTTAATCAACTTGAGTATATCTTACATTTTCAAATTTCTTTATTTCATTTTTTTTCAAAGAAAAGGAGATGGTTATCCTTTAAATGAATTTTAAACCAATGTCTAGTATCACATATACAATATAGAAAAACTCAAAAGGCCTATCAAACATTAAGAAAATATATGATTTTAAATAATAACAAAAATAGATAGAAACAAAAGAGTTTATAATATTTTTCGTTTGAAGAACTATTTTAGAATGAATAAATATTGTACGCTAATAATTTTCATTATTCAATAACATCCATTTTCCAATACCATAGTGACCTTCTTCATTCAACTTTAAGTCTCTCTAATGCAATAGATAGATCAAAGATGGTATTACACAGTCCATGAATCATCTAAAAGATAAGATTGAACTCCTTAAAATATATGAATAAATAGATACAAAATAAAAATTAAAAATAATATTTTCATAATACATTGACACATTTTTTAAAAGCAAAATTAAAGAACACATGAGATTACCACTCATCTGCTAAACATACAAAGCACATAATTTTAATTCAATACACACAATTTATTGGTTGCATGAAACATACAGTCAACTTTAAAAAAAGAAAACCCTATGGTCATTGTGAAAGCCAATTACAATCTATTAAACACAACCATATACAGAATCAAAAGCTTACTTTAAACCTATTTTCGGATTGAGCTTGTTAAATCTATATAAACAGAACCTATTCTTGGAATCTCGTAATACAGAAAACTCCAAGTTTCAACTGAATTCATATTTGTAATTTCTAGGTAGATAGCATTGATGTAAGTGTCCAAGTCTAAAATGCCTTGAATTTGTTGTGTGGGGTTCATCTTCTTTTATAAAGTATAATGTTGCAAATTTCAATTGAATATCAGAAAGAGATATTTGAATTTGAAGGACATGTTGTTTTCCCGTCTAGTCTTTGTGGAATATGGGATATAACATCACATAAGTCTTTGACGAGCTTGAATATTTTAGTGATTGCAGTCGCTAATTTCCAAGAATTGTACAAGCGAACCTCTGGACACGTTGTATCCATACATTCAGAGATTCCTTCTCAGTGCGGTGCATCCACTATAATGATATACCATAGACTCCTATTTTATCACATTCTAATATTACTTTTTCTCTGCAGACCAATGGAAAGAGTAGGACTGCGTGTATGGAAATTCGAATATTTCTTTGTGATGCAGACGCTAACATGGACCAAAAATGAGGGTCTTCTTTTGTCTTCTAAAGATCGGTCGGTCAGGTCCAACGATCTTTTTTTGATGTCATGATATTTTGAAGTCATATGTTTTTTTTGCAGTCCAGTCTTTGTGGATAATGGTGTATAAGATCACATAAATCTTTGATTAGCTTGAATCATGTTTTGGTTATAATTAGTCAGCCGTATATTAGAATTAACCAGAGAAGAGTCCTTTATTAGCTGTTATTAAAAGAAAATTTTAAAAAGTAGAGGAAATGCCCTTACTAACTCAAAAGTATCCAGTGAAATACATTTCGGATAAAATATTAATCAACCCTACCCTTTTACCTAATATGAACTCGACTTGACTACGAGAAAGAGTCTTTTAATAACTGTTCTCCTGTACAATAGTTTCAAAGAAAATAGATACCAAATCTTATCATCCATCCATTCAAATCTCTAACCATTCAATTCAATCATTTTCCTAGGTACCATGCATCTTGTATTTAACATCATGCTGTTTAGGGATGACCAAAGAAAGAACATGTTATTTGCTGTATGAATCCATTGCTGACCATTCAACTTATTTGATTAAATATTATTTGACATCATGTTGCTCAGGGGCGGCCAATGCAAGACCATGTTATTTGCTAGTTTGAATCCATAAATTCTTATTTATACCAACATCTTCCCACCGCAAACATTCACCTCCCATCCTATTCGGAAAACTTCAGCTCCACTTATCTGTGGGAATGAGGACTCAACCTCTGGTTGTATGCGTGCTGTTTTTATTCGTGGTTTCAACCGCTGAAGGACAATGCTATAGGGACAATACCAAAGGTAATTATTTCGATGCATTAATTCTCGCTATCCCAAGCCCACGTTTAAGCTTTATTCTAAGTTTATTGGGTACTGATTAATATATTTGAAATCAATAGTCCTCCTATCTGTTTGATTTGGAAGGTCTCTTGATAATTAGTAATTAATAGTCCCCCTATCTGTTTGATTGGAGTAATTGCAGATATATCTGAAGAAACACCAAAAGTCGGTCGATCGAGAGCAAGCAATGTCAGCAGTGAAATTGATTGTATAACGTGTTGTCATCGCCCACATTGCTGTCGAATTTTGAATGGAACTTTGGACGGATGTTGTTAAAAGATAATATTAGAGATGTAAAAGTTGTCTTTAAATAGTTCGTTTGTTGTGCTGGCTATGAGTCTTAAAAGATGTCTGGTGTAAAGATATTTCTTTAAGAATAATGTTGATCAATAAAGTTTAAATGAAATAAAATATATTTTAATCAATTATTTCATTTAAGAATTTAGATTCATTTAAATCTTTATATTTAAATATCTATTTTTCTTCTATGTTCAATATTTATTTAAATTATCATTTATAAATCTATTTGAAATGGGTGATCCATGACTAGAAATCTTTTAGTAATTTTTTTCTACTATATTTTATGTAAATATATTATATAAAAATAATACTTAGTTTCCATTAATTCATAACTATTTAAAGATATATTTTATTTTATATTCAATGTTAATTTATGATGATAAACATAGAAATAAATAGTTATATTTAGTTGGATAATCAAATATGTGATTCTCAATTTTTAAATATATTACAATCTCTCATTTATAAATGACAATGCAATCGATATAATGACATAAATTCTTAGATATCTCAGTGGCTAAAAACCTAGTCATTTTCCAATCATTCGTATACATTGTAGATTGGATCTGATTGTCCTTTATTTTAAAATAATGAGAATATTCGTAACATAATTCATTTGGTTTCAATGTATTCATTATGAAAATTCAACTATAAATTAATAAAATAAATAAAATGAAGTACGTGCTTAATAAGAAAACTATCAAAATATAATTTTTAATATTGATTTTTTTATTTAATAATTATATATGCATTGAAATTTATTATTAAATGCAATACATTTTTTTATAAGTGAATAAATTAATTGGATTATCCTTTACTATGATTTATTAGTAATAAATATATTATAAATGTAGTTTTCCAATGAAATTATTATAAAAGAATTGGAGATTTGATCAAAGACTATGCTAGGATTTGATTCATATATGAAAAGAGTAAATGTCAAATCAAGTGTACTAAAACTATTGAGGAGACATTTAGTAGAGCGGGAGCTCAGAATTTGAATTTTGTAAAGGTGGGAATCAGTTGCAGGGTTTGTGGTCGAGGCTTCGATGGAATATGTAGTTAGGATGGAGAATATTCTAATCCTCATGTTGGTAAAGATTCTAATTTAGAGGTAATGTTGTCTATTAGTGCTTTGATTGACATGTTAGATTCCTCGCAGGTGGGTTCACATAGTGTGCAAGAGGGTCCTAATAATCAAAATCTTTATTTTTATGGTCTACATTAGGTGGATCATAACCTAAAATGGTCTGAACTATTTGGGGCTCATTTAGGAGGTAAGTTATTTTATCCTCTTTCTCACTACATGGACTAGGATTTAGGTTCCTTCTCTATCTCTATCCCATGTAGTTTGGTGGACAAAGGCATTGTTTCGATGGATTTCTTTCATTTGGGAAAATTCATTGCTCCTCGCCAAAATGTAGAGATATTTTTGGTCTAGGTTGCAAGGAAGTAGTAGAAGAACAAGGGATAGATCGATGCGGTGGCCGTGCTGAAGGGGTTCTCTTCCTACGGCTTTACTTGTGAAGAATATTTGCATGCAGTTCTTGTTAGAGGCCTATGGATGTTAGACCACTTCTCTTTAGCCCTTAAACATGGGAACTATGATTTAATCCCAAATATTATGTGTGTGATGTGGTCTCGATGTGGGTGATACTACTAGCTCTTCCACTAGAATTTTGGGATGAAGAAATTTTTAGGGAATTGGTGGCCTTCTTTAGAGATCTGATTTTGATAGACCCCATGACTACCTCTAAAAGGAGTTTGGTTTATGTTTGTATGTGTGTTAATATTAATTATATTTTTGGTCTACCTATGGAAATTTATATTAATTCCAATTTGGCAGTATGGACTCAAGCTATAGAATTTGAATCTATCTCCTTTTCCTACTTTCAATTTTAAAAATGTGGGTCATTGAGCCAGAGATTGTCCACATAAGAAAGCTAAAGATCCTAAAAAATCAAGAGAAAGAAGGAAAGTTGTGATGAACTCAACCCCATATAATAGTTGAGGATGAGGGAACTATTACTAAGTTGGGTTTTATTAGTGCCCTTAAAGTCCATCTAGGTATGGATATCCTAAAGGCTATGGGGGAAGACTTTCAAGCTAATGATAATGTCTTGATCATTGATTTGATGGTATCTGCTACTTATTTAAATAAATATTAACATAAAGGGAAGATTTCAGAGGATTATTTGGTAATAGTAAAGCTTGTCGAAAATGAGCCTATTGTAGAGGAATCATCCTTAGCTATGGTTAATCATGACTCAAGATCTTTATAACATGATCTGATGATCCTATAGGTGGATACAATGGATCCTATTAGGGAGGAACTCACTTAGGTCATACCCAAATATATATTTAGGGATTCTCCCCAATCTACTGGTGTAAAAAGAAAATTAAGAAAAGGTAGATATTGTATTAGAAGGTAAACATGTGAGAAGACCTTGTATTCAAATTTGTGATACAAAAATTAAGTTTGATGTTGCAAAAGAATTAAAAATAACTCTCCCTTAGATGGGCCTCTTTGGCTCACCTCTCTTTTTGAAATGAATAAAATACCCTAGAATATAATGGGGCTTAGTCATGCCCCATAAATATAATCTTTTATACAATTTGGTAAGGGACCATAGACTAGATATTTTTCTTATTATATATAGTAAAATGCAAAAGGATAAACTTATTGGTTCTAAAATAGTCTTCTTGAAAGATGCTAGTGTTCACTATTGTGATGTTGATGGAGCATTTAGTAGTATAGCTACATTTTCCAATATAAACCTAGGAAAAGGCACTAAGATATTTTCTTCCCTTGATAACATTGCCACTCAGTTTGAACATCTTAAAGATGACTCTTTGTGGATTTTTTCTAATATTTATGCCTTGTGGGAGTCTTGGTGTAGTTTAGATATTCTATTCTCCCAAATAAATTAGAAGTGATGTGGGATTTAAATATCCCACTTCATTCTTTCAAAAATTAAGGTAGTTCAAACCCTACTATTGAAGATAATATTATTTTTATTTTCTTTTGATTAGTTCTTATACACTACTACATAAAGGGTGGTTTTAAGACATTTTTTTAGATAATTTTTATATAAATTGTCTTAAGTTGAGACAAAATAAAACTTGTGTATTGTATCAATTATTGTCTTTAAGTGGGTGCCTTAAATTATTATCTTAAAAATTGTCTTTATAAGACAATGAAGAACAATAGTGTTATTGTCTCTTGAAAGACAATTCCATTTTTGTCTCTATAGAGACAATGTGTTTAATATCATGTATTGCCTTTCTAAAACAATATTCTCATTAGAGACAATATCACCTTTGTCTCTCTAGAGATAAAATAAAATAATGAATTAAAAATATATTTAAATAAATAAATATTCTTAAACATAAACTACAATATAGTTGATTAATTGATGTTAGGGCATGATGGAATCGAACCACCAACCTCCTTCTTGTAAAGAAGACACTCTTCCATTGAGCTAGAACCCTTTAGAGTATAAATATACCATTCACAATCTCTTAATATCACTGTCAAAAATATTTTTCACAACATCTAATATTTTTGTTTTATTTTCATAGTCAAGTCATTGTTCTATGCATTAGGCTTTACCATAGTTGTATATTCTAGAAATTACCTCTCCATCAAACAGGGTAGTTGTAGGAATTAGACAAGATAGAAAAACATAAACAACTATAAAATAACAATTCACTTCACTTTGAAAATATCAATCATAAAATACAAAATTGCAAGAAATGCTCTATATTGAATCCCATGTTCTATTGTAAACAAATCTATTTTTATTGACACCTTTAGCAATAAAAAAAGGATTTTCTACAATAGATACATTACTTGATCTTATTTTCTCATAATTGTGGACAAGAATTTTTTATGCTCTTTATCTTCAATTATCTCCTTATTTTTTGGGCTATTTCAAACAAAACAATGATCCAACAACTTTGGATAGCAATCAGGTTCCTTGTGAGTAGAAATTCCACTAGCTATACTTTCCTTTGACTTCTATACAACTTTCTAAAAATCACCTCTCTTCAATATTGGACTATAGTAGATCCCTTCTATTGGTTGGGTATCCTTGAAAATTGAAGGCTTTAATTTTTTATTTGGTTATCAACTTTCTAAAAATTATCTCTCTTCAAACTTGGACTATAGTAGATCCCTTTTATTGGTTGGGTATCCTTGAAAATCGGTGGCTTTAGTTTCTAATTTAGTTAATTACAATATTCTCTTCATTCTTTTCCTAAGAGCTTTTATTTCAATCACTAACATTTGTTTTGATCACTTACTGTGATCTCCCTTTCATGTAAGAGGCTTCAACAATAAACCTTACTCTGGTCAATAATATGATCTCTACCTTTCCTAATTATATACTCACTACAACAACAACCAACTACGGTGACATGAGAAATTTGGCTCCGCAATCTTTATGCAACTTCAACTATTTAAAGCAGATAATATCTTGGACAATGCTTTCATTTCATGGTCAAATCATTGTTCTATGCATCAGGATTTGTCATATGTAACCATTACTGTTAGAAGGTTTCCTCTAGGTTATTCATTTTCCAAGTACTATGGAAGAAAAAATATCGATCACATGTTGCTTAGATGAATGATTCCAAGTCTACCAAGTGTTTCTCTAGAAATAAGCATCAAGAACTAATTACCTGACATAAATTTTGATAACCCCTTTTTCATGCACACACATGAAGAGTTCAATGCCAAGTCTAGTAGGCCATAATTTGGAAGGAAATTTTATGAATATCTTGCAGTAAATAGCCATATCAAACTTATAGATCCATACTACATTCCTTATATGTACATGTCTAATATTTAGAAGCATTATAATTTCCTATATTGAGAAAATCTAATAACTTCATGTGAAATCTAGTGCATAGTAGATATACATACATATAAACAAGTTTTAAAATGATGAGCTTTGCTTGAAGAACCCAAAAATTGAGAATCATCAAGAAGTGGAGGATGGATCAGACACGAGAGTTGTGAAATATAATTGCATTTAGAAAATAAAGCAGTCATTTATATTTTGCAGAATAATTAATAATGGTCTTATCTCTAAAACTTCACCTTGAATGATGTTGAGGTCAAGGTCTTCTTTTGTTTGAGCATCTTGCGCTCCTTATCTTGAAGGTTCCTAGTTGAACATAAAAAAGGCCATGCAAAAAGAACCATAGTATAAGGGTGGGTTCTTGGTGTAGAACTCACTAATGGCTGGCCTTAATGAACTAATCCATAAAACAAAAAGAACCAATTAAGGCCTCTAACTTCTACACAGGCTTCTGTAGCAGATAAAATGTCAAGGTTGCATTTTCCTTTCTTTTTCTTCTACATGATATTGCATGCTAGGATTCTTGTGGCCATTCATACCATCCTGGAGTGACTATATGCAATATATACCTCTTTGCATCCTGGAGTGAATAGAGGCAATATCTACCCCTTTGTACCCCCTATGTATCCCATGCCACAATTTTTTATAATCTAGATTAGACCAAGACAAACAAAAAAGAGAAGGTGAGAATTATATCCCATTGGATATTAGCAATCTAAACCAAAATTGTTTATGTTAAGAATTTCATATTCTTTATCACTTGTCTAGTTCCCTTGAATAATTAGAGGCTTTTAAAAAGATATAAAAAATAATGCTTTCCTAACATTGTGGCACCCAATGAATCATAAGAACTTTTAAACAAGAATAAGATGCATTAGGAAAGCTCTATTAACAAAAATTTTAGGTATGAAAATTTTCAATAGTAATATACATTACGACATCCTTAGCGAACTAAAGTCTCATCCACTTTTAGCACCTATAGCAATATGATGATAGAGAAGCTCCTTTTCTCTTTCTACCAACCTAGTTTCTATTTCCATGACCCACACATAAGAACAAGTTGGCTTTACATTGATTGTAAAAGAATTTAGATTTTTAGAAGATATTTTCTTAATCAACATGAAACATTAATATAGTTTACAAGAAATAAGACTATTATTATACATTGTCCCTTTTTAGAGATTGTCTATCATAAAAAAATGATAAAAGAAATATTTGAAAGTATGTCTTACAATTGTTGGAGATTCTTGACTACAAGCATCCCATCTTGCATTATATTTTCTCAAAGAGTATTTATCACCATGAAAATCTCATACTATAATATTATGAAAGACTAATTGAAATAGAGTTAATTCATAACCATAAAAAATACTAATATCTTGCACAAGATACTACAAAGAACTTTGAAAAATGAAAGAAAACCCATGAGCATACTTACCCAATAATAATTTTGATTATGGTTTCATAAATATTCCTACAGAGATAAGACTTTGGGCCAAGCATGAACTTAAAATTTAGTGATAACATTGTTATCATTGTGAGCCCAATATAGAAGTAAAGACTTATTATACCCGTCAAGAAGAAAATAGACAAAATATACAACATCCTCCAACCTTCTAAGAAAAATAGTTGGAAATGATCAGATTCAAGCTAAGTTGCTAAATATAAAAGAGTTGGAGGATGTTGTATATCTTTCCAAATATTGTCCTTAGAGGGTTGGAAAGGATCAAATTCAACTTCAAGTTACAACTGTTGGTGTTGGTGTTGGTGTTGGTGTTGGTTCTAGTACTACAAGATTGTTGGCTAGAGCTACAAGAACACTTTTTGTAGCTGCAAAAAATATATAAAATGCAATTAGTACTAAGAATTATAAAACACACAAACCCAAGTAAAAGCCCATATGCATATTTAAGCCAAATGTTGTAAATATTCCGGTTAAGAGAAAACTTTCATGAATTTGAATATGCATGTGTTTAAGGCCCTCTAAGTGTTGATGATTTATTCTTAAAATAACAATAATATTAATGACTTCAATCCTAAAAAGTTAGAAGATAAAGAAAAAATTACAGATGAAACAATGTAAATTTGGTGTAAATCACAATCATGTTTTTTTATCCTTTATTTATAGAGAAAATGTGTTTTCTATAATAAAGAAGACTTCTTCTATGTTTCCTATAATCAAACTTACTTCTTTTATGTCTTAGTCGGTAGATTATACACAATGTTATTTTAACCAGAGTTTAGATTCTTTGAATGCACAATAAGTTAATTACAGATGAAACACAACATTTTAGAGCCCTTATAATGCTTTCTTCAACTGAACAAATGCCAACCAAAATTGAGAATAGTTGAGAGATTTATAGGTTGGGACTATGATTTTTTGGTATAAAACCAACCTACTAAGTTTTCTTTTGTCCTTGAGCTCATACCTATT
The DNA here is from genome assembly GCA_027943335.1 of Chamaecyparis obtusa. NCBI lineage: Eukaryota > Viridiplantae > Streptophyta > Pinopsida > Cupressales > Cupressaceae > Chamaecyparis > Chamaecyparis obtusa. The sequence continues at coordinate 50,533 of BSBK01012566.1, forward strand.
CCTACTCAGTCCAACTCATTGTGGAGATGTGAATGCAACATGTCAAAATGAATCCACTCTAGATTTTGGAGAGTTCTACATGGCCATTTATCTTATTTCTCTAGGAAATGGTTGGTATGAACCTTTCATTGCAATATTTGGATCATATCACTTTGATGAAGACCCCATTCAAGGAGCCTCTAAGGTACCATTCTTCAATTAGTTCTTCTTTTCTCTTAAGTTGGGTTTTTTGTTCTGTATCTCTAATACCATACTTGGCTACTTCAAAGACACTAGAAATTGGCCTTTTGGATTATGGATGTTTGCATGCTCTGTTACATTTGATTTAATTATATTCCTTTCAAGAACACCTTAAAGAAATTTTAGGGCTAGAGGTAACCCCATACCTTCAGTTCCCCAAGTTTTTTTTGTTGTATACAAGAAATGGAAGGTGAAAAGACTTTTAAGATGAGAAAAGAGGAGTCTGTGAAGACAAGAAGGAAGATATTAAATAACAAGGAATTTGGGTTTGCAATTAATACCAAAGTCCTATCACAAATGTGGTATATAGACAAAAGTATTTAGTATAAAAACCCATCAGAAATTCCTATAGTCTATACTATTTCTTATTGTATCATCTTAAAATGGAAGCACTTCCATGTTAAGAGTGTTTAGCCCTCGAAGTAAGTGATTTGGAATCATGTCAAGCACCTCAAATTGGTCTTTTCTTGGATCTGGCATTTTTCCCCTAATTTTTCCCCTTTTCTACTTTCCAGCTGCATTTTCCTAGCATTCTGGACCGAAATTCTGAGATTTTAAACTTTTGCATCAAGGGTGACATTTTTGGTTCAAGGACTACCTCGACCCTAACCTAGGGTGGGGTCTACCTCAACCATGAACTAGGGTGGGATCTACCTCATCCTCGACCTCGGCTCCAAATTTCAAGTTTCCATGATTTCTAGATGTCAGGTTTTGGAAAGAATTGTTTTTTCGCTTCCGGGTCAACTGTTTTGGTCTCCGAAATGGTAAACTCTTAATTGCATTTAATCTAGGTCCATTTCTAAAGGGTTAAGGCCTAATTAGAATTTAAATCCCCAAGGTGGCCCCTCTAGAATTTTATGCCCTAGATCACTATAAAAGGAAGTCTTCCTCTCTCATTTCCTCCATCAAGTTTCCATCACAAGACCAAGCAATTTCATGATCAAGGCATCAAGTTTTGAAATCAAGTGCTCAAGGTTTTCTCAAGGAAAGATCAAGCAAGCATTTCATCAAGTCTTTTCAAGGAATCATTCAAGTCCTCTTCTCCATTTAATTTCTCCATTGAAGATCAAGGATTCAAGCATTCAAGCCTTTGAAGGGATTTGGTTCAAGCATTAAAGATTCATCATTCAAAACCCTAGATCTAGCCATCATGGTGGTGTGATCTTCCTTCAAGATCCTTTGTCCATCTTAAAGATCTATTCATTCTTCTCTCAAGGTGGATTCCAAGCATGCAATCATGGAGGTTTTGATTTACATTTTTTGATGTTATGATTCAAGCAATCAAATTAATATACTTGTTTACATTAGAAATACAATTGCATATCTATTGAATTTCATAGCTTCATTGTTAGATCTACTTCTACTACTTTCTAGCATTCTCTATTTCAATTCCATTATTAAGGTTGATTCCAAACTGGGGTTTGACCAAGGAAAACCCCCCATCCAAACAACAAAACCATTTTTCTTGTAGGTACAGGAATAGGACAGTGAATTGAAGTGTAGATCTAGATACACTTTTCACCGAACTTTCAGGATCCATGAATAGATTTTCCATCAGAGTATTTGGATCAATGATGAACTAGACTCTGACCTAGGTCAGAGACTATCTAAACAATGACCTAGGGCAGAGATGACCTCATCCCTGACCTAGGGCAGAGATGACTTGACCTCAGGAAAAGATTTCTAGGTTTTGTAGATCTTGTAGTTTCGATATAAGATCACAAAAATTGACAGTTTCTAAGACTATTTGACAGGGTTTTCAATAGGTTCTTTTCTGGAGGTAAGTAATTTTATTTCATAATTTCAATATTAGTCATTTACATTTACTTTCCATATCAATACAATTCCATGTAAGTATAAAATATTGGTTTTGGGGTCTCTTTTATGCACAAATCATTGTTCTAGGACCTCATCCATATTTTATCCTTTACATTCTGGTGAACCCGACAAGCTTACCCCCTATATTTTTTGGAATTAGATGCCCTATTGTGTTTGATTTCCTTTTCATACTTATAAATCTCATTTGAATGCATTGGGATATATCTAGATCTATGTTTTATGCATTTCTTTATTTGTTATCATGTTGCATAAGTTGTTTCAACTGTTTTCCAAACATTCTTCTATAACTTTTGAGATTACACATCCTCCTCTTACCTTACCATTGCATGATGTTACACCTAGAAAGACTTTATCTAGTGTGTGTGATGTTTCTTTGTCCTCTTTTGAATTTTCTTGTAAGGATATATTAGAGCAAGAAGATGACTTTAATCTATCTCTCCATCATATTTCTCTTTATGGAGATGAGTTGAGGATTGATGTTAATTCTTCTCCTAATATATGTACTTTCTATGAGCCTACTTTAGAATTTAATTTACCTTCTTCCCTCTAGGGATCAAGATCTAGTGATTTATGGTGATCCTACAATGTGCTTTATTGATAGGGATGATAATCCTCCTATTTGGGATGAACCTTTGGATTTGGATGTTGAGTACTCTCTTCCTTAAGAAACCATCATGGATGATCCCTTGGATAAGGACATTGATTTATCCCCTCCTCGTGAAGAATCTTTTATGGAAGAGGTTGATTTATTAATGGATGACATATTCATACATGATGATAATTCTTTTTCTCAAATACGCTCACCTTATGCAGACATTTTAGCGAAAGAAGATGACATTATAGATTCTTTGCCTCCATTTGAGATTCCTTCTAGTGATAAGGCATTAGCGGAGAATGATATGAATTACCTTAATGTTCTCCCTCTTAGTAATGATCTTATGGAGAATCAAGATCCTACCTCATTTTCTCGTAGGATGTCTTCTTTGCTTCCTTCTTGTGAATCTATTTGTAGTGTTGAGACAACTAATATGGTTTTTCTAAAACCCTTGTTGAGTGTCAAAGGTTGTCCTTGCATTACTATCAAAGGTAAACCTATGGAGTCTTTTAATGATCAAGATTATATAGCTCACACATATCGTACAAGGAATAACCCTCAACCTAATCCGGTGATTTCTACTTCTTTGCCACCTTCTCAACCTATTCTTTCTCCTCCACCTCATCTTCCTAGCAAGGAGTATGATTTGATAAACCAATTACAAAATACTCCTGCCAGGAGTTCTTTGGGTAAGTGCACAAAGATGTGGTACAAAAAAGGGGGTATAAGATGCCACTTTTTTCTTGAAATCAGAAAACTCTAAACTTCAACAAGAAATTGACGATAGTTAGACTCAAAATTTTATGATGCAACAAAAACAAGAGTTGTAATACTCTAAATCTAGTTCCTAAACTACTAACTTATTTTGAAAATGGTGCAGAGTAAGGCCCTCAAAAAAGGGGAGCACAAAAAGTGGTCCTATTTTTTGTCCAAAAACATAACATAGTGTCTGGTGTGCTCCCCCTAAAATGTTAACTTTTTAAAAAAAAAATTTACTCGCTCCAATGAGAAGTTAGCTAACACCATGTAGTTTATCCAAGACTTTTTTGGTAATTTTTTATGAATGTATAATTTTTGATGAAATTACAAAATGCACACATCCTGAAAACATGAAATTTCTATGTGCTCCCCCTAGAAATCATTTAAAACTAATCAAAAATCAAATTTTCTTTTTCTCAAAGTGTGTAGAATAAAGTTTAGTTTCTAAAAATGTA
>BSBK01012567.1:0-50000 GCA_027943335.1 Chamaecyparis obtusa
CTTTCAGCAACTTAAAGACCTAAATTCCAAAGTAAGGAACAATAAGGAGTAATATCATTTGAGAATCTGATGCATCCAGACACTGAAGGTCATAGTTTTTTTTGTACAAAAGCATTAAATAAAAGAAAAAAAGTTGGATCAGTAATAGTGGCATTTTATGATTTTATTAGAAAGGTGGGTATGCCCACAGAAAAAATGTAATTGTAATAAATCAAAGAAATTCATTGGGCAGTGGAATGCTCATTGAAATATGTAGTATTTAGGATCAAAATCTTGATAATTGTCGGGATGTGGGGTATGCCCACGTTAACTATGTACACAAAAAATCTCCGCTTGTGTCGAGTCGTGGGTATGCCCATGGATTTTTCTATTAGTACACGACCAATGGTCCCAGGCAAGGCTAGAGGTTTTCTCAACCCCGCTCTTTCCTACCAGCGCCTGCAGCGAGCGAGGTCACAGTGTAAAATTTATACATATTAATAAAATAATTTACAAGGCTTCAACCTTTTACCGATCTCTCTCTCTCTCTCTATATATATATATATATATATATATGTATGTATGTATATATATTCTTATACAATTTTTGGTCTAATTTTTTCCCTTTGACATCAAGGATAAAGATAGGGTAAAAAGTTGTATATACATGAAAAAAAATTGCTTCTTACCTTCATCCTTCAAGGATGTGAGATTTATGATGGTGGCTGAATGAATCCCATCAATTTCATACAATCCACAAATCTGGTCTTCAAATTTGCAAATGTTGTGTCCCAAGAGTAACTATGTTCTAAATATTGAGAGGAGTGTTTAATAAATAGATGACACTCTTTCGATGATTAATTCTTTCACTTTGACACTGCAATTGGTTCCTCCCTTTTTTTGGTTAAATTTAGTTTATTTTCATATGCTCAGTACTGTGAATTTGGTTTTTAGCCCTGTGTGGCACCTGGTTGGGTTTAAGTTTAACATTTTCAAAATTGTTTCGCTATTGTGAAATACTCTACATAGATGCTGGTTTATTTCTTGCTGCTTTTTTGTTTTTGATCATGGTAGACTCTCATGCTTTACTGCTGCTTCTATGATGGTGAAAACTTTATGTTCATTTCATAGTTAGCCTCTTTGTTCTATGGGTCAACACCCTGTCTTGTTGCTTCTATTTATTAAAAACAAATATGCAATTCTAAAGTAAATTTCTCCCCTCAATAGCCTCTGAAATTTTGGCAAAACCAAGTACTGTGTCATCCAAACATTGGTGGTCTCAAACTACCAAAGTATATGAAGAAGGTTTAAAACTAGTGACAATATTCAACAACTTTTTACAAACAATGCAACCAAGAGTATCATCCATCATGATAGAGAGATAGGGGAAAAGGGGACCTCCATAACGAAGACCCCTTGAGGTAGAAAATAATATTTTATGGGAGCCATTGACAAGAAAAACATAATTAGGTGAGTGGAAACAAGCTTATCTCATGGAAATATTTTTCCCTTCAAAACCATAAATTTTGAGAAGGGAAGAAAGAAACTTTGAGAAAACCATATAATAAGTTTTATAAATATCAAGATTTAAATGTCTTCCTTCTTCCTTACCATTAGACATCAATTGAAGGGATTCATTGACAATAATAACAACATCAATGAGTTGTCTTGTAGGAAAAAGACCCTTTTGGTGGGGATGCATATTTATAAACTAAGCACCAAATTTGAGAACATTTTGTAAAGCATGTTGGAAAGTATAATATGTATGAAATCCAAAATTTTGTGAGATCAATTTTTCTTAGAGATAATCATGATGAAATAATTATTTATCTCCTTCACGATAACCCCATCAGTGAAGAATTATTTAGTTGTCTAGAAGATGTACATATGAACAATATCCTTGAATTTTTTAAATCAATGTCAACATAAGAAAACAACTCATTGGATATTGTGCAATTGTAGTTAAATAGAATCAGACAATGGTCTAAACCATATCTAACATGTAAGGATAAAATCATTTATAAAGAATGGCCCAAGTATCACACAAAAGGAAATGATCTAGTTTAACTTGGATCAAGTGATGAGAAACCCTTATATTAGACCAAGTATATTTACTAACCTGCAAGTCCAAGTCTAAGAGATGATCTTTGGAAAAAACTTCATGTAGATCCTAAATTGAATTAGTAAAATAAGAATCACCCCCTATTTTTTTAAGGAAACGAGGAGATATTTTAAGTTTCCCATTACCATCCATTCCCCATTTGTGAAAGAAGCATGATCCAAAAGAGGAGACTCCTAGAAGGCTCCTCACTAATAAATAGTATTAGGGGCATGGGAATTAGATAAAAACCATTTAGAAGAAGAATTAACATGAAAAAAGGAAATATGCTGAGCATTTCTAGATTGTGAGTGTAGCGTACCCACCAAATTATCAGGTTTCTACACTTTTAAGTAAGATGTCACAAGAGGGAAAACTTTGACTTGTACCAACTGAGAGGGAGAGAGAGGGGAAAAAATCAAGACACAATAGAATCCAATTACATGAGAAGACATAATTTTTTTTGAATCTCAATTATTATAGGAATCATTTCCTTATGAATATATTATCTATGTTCCTTCTTAAAGGATCTATAATTAGAAGTGATATGATCATATATGCGATGGTAAGCACAAAAGAATAAAATATATGGTGCCTCATCAAGTTTTAGAATGTTTTAAATCTTGAAGTGTGATCAAATTGTGTTTTAAGAGGATTAGCTAGAATTAGTATTCTATAGTTAACGGAAAATGATTAGGTTTTATGCCCATATAATATGAAAGAAAATGGCTTTGTATGATTGTAGAAAAAGGAGAATAGGGCAGAGAAACATGAGAAGTAGGAAATCATATAAGTTCCCTATGATAATGAGTTGTAGGATATAAACAAACCTTAATTCCTTGTTACACACATATAAAATCATTTCTATTATAGTCATGTTTAGAAATCATGTTAAAACTAATAATGTATTATTCATGTTATTATAATGGGGAAGTAATTGAACATCATACTCGTTAAATTACATTTCTAAGAATACATTGAAGCAGTAAAAGGATAAGGAAATGAATAAGGCTTTACCATTTTGTGATGATTCAAATATTTATTAATATCATTGATCTTCAAGTGGGAGGTAGGAAACTCTTTTTTAATATGATTTTTCTCATAGTTTTTTTATCTTTCAATTTCTCTTCTTTACTTAGTGTAATGTTAGGTGGCATATTGTTGAGGAAATAGATAACCTCAAAATACAATGAAATGTCTTGATAAGTAACATAGTCTATAGGAAAGGAATAAAAACCTATGTTAATTAATGTGTTAATATCGTATTATCATTTAGAGACATTTAAATTTCAAGAGTCCATGGTGAAGCTAAATTTATATACTAAGTTGTCTGACGATATTTTTGCATTAGTATTTCAGATCATACTACATGATTATTGATTAATCATTAGGATGTGAGAAGAGAGCTAAAGGAGAAAAACCGTATTAAATCATTGTTGACATAAGGTTACTCTCTAACAAAAAGGAATCCTTATGAATTAGGCATCTGAGAAGAATAATCATCCTCATTCCTCAATGCTTCCTTTGTTGGCAATATTTCTTTTTTTTAAAATGTATTAATGTTATGTTTTTCTTGTCCATAATTATTTGTATAATGTTTGATTATATTGCATGAGAACCTAAGATGTAGTATTTATATACCTCATTTCGTGTGCTAACACCTAGATTGTGAAATTTTACATGTGAGATATAAAGTGAATTTTATACATATACTGAAGTTATCTCAACTGATTTCTCACTAATTTTTAATTGAGAAATAATTTTATTTTTTGATATATTTAAGGGTGTAAAACCCTATGACCTTCCTAAATATAAGTAATGTATATAAGTTAGTGTCATATTATCAAATCGTAACATTGTCTAAAATTATATAGTTTTCCATCATACTACAAAATTTAAAAAAAATACAAATTTTTTAATAGTTTATCATGTAAAATGTGCACCATATGAAATGATACATGTGCAACTGAAATAGTGTGTCATGGGCTTATTTGTACATTACCAAAATAGTGTCTCATAAGTTTATATAAATCAAAATGGTTCATATATTTTCCTAAATCATCATTTATTACATGTTTTTTTAGTTTACATATACATGTACAATGGTCATATGCATGAAAACTATTAGTCGATTGTTTGCAAGTTCACTTTTTCATGATGTATTCATAAACTCCAAAGGTGTGAGTTCCCACCCTTATGATGTCGATGGTTGGTGGGATATTCATAATTATTCCTCATCATATCCTCCTCAATGACTCTCTCCTCATGTGTGGATTCATATTGGACCCATCACACCCTAATTAGCTTTCACATGAGTCTTGGAGAGGAATTTATCACCTTTCATGGGATATTTCCTACTCATATCTAGAGTCTTGTAATGTGTAAAATCCTATATATCTATATGTATAAAAATTTTATATACCTTCTATGGTGTGATCAACTATGAAGATTTGGTGACAACCTGTACATTTTCTCTTAATGTAATTGGGAAAATCACATCCCTCTCAACCTCACCTAAAATAACTCATCCCAAGACTCATCTCTTTATCAAAAGATCTCATCTACCTTTGCATGTGTCCTAAGATTTCTTGTCTATATCTAAATCTTTCGATGCTTAACATACTCAAGCTCTATTATTTCCCTCACTACCTACCCATCCTTATCATCTCTCCCCTACCACCCTTACCTTGTGATATGTGCCTACTCATAGTTATAATTTATACATTGAAAACCCTATTTAGCAAAATCTATATCTTCATTCTACCCTTCTGACCTTGTTTAATTATCTTTTCCCATCTTTCCTATCTATTGAGTTACTCCATTATAATCTATATTTCCTATAGGTCTTATCTCTCTTCCTTTTCTTGTCTAACATATGTATTTCTAATACATTTTATCCAATTTGTACATATTATAGTTTTTATAGAAATTGTAAAATTTTCTCATCCTTGATATACTTGTCATTGTGCTCTTATATATTTTTCCTCATGGACTCTCCTCCAATGTACTCATTGCTCCAATATTAGTTTATGTACTCTAATTATACATCGCTCTTTATCTCAATAGCTATGTCTCAACCACTATCTCTCCTTCCCATAATTAGTGTCAAGGTCTTCTATATCAACACATAAATCCCTTTGCATAGGTGATAATCCCTTAAAAAAATAATGGTCACATTTTCTAGGATCATCAAACCCCATAACCAAATCTCACTTTATGTTCTAACATGTACACTAGCTTTCCAATAAGTACACCCTTTTTCCAAACTATCTATGTATACTCTTGAAAGAAAATATATATCTACAAAATTCTTTTTATATCTAATTAGGTATCTGAAATTCCTAAAATACACTAGATCATCTATACCTTATACCCAAACCTCACTCTCTCTCCATGACCTCTAGATAAACAATTTTATGTCAGCTATCTCTCATTTCTAGTGGGGCATGTCACCTAGTTTCCATAGTTTCCTAGTACCACCACATAAATACACATAGGAAAGCACTCTCTTCCATCTCTTATCCATAATATCTCATACAATGTATATGTACTTCCATGTCCATCTGTGTAGTTGAGTCACTCCACATGTAAAAATACATCCCCCTCTGTACACTACATGCATGTAGTTGTATGGATGGGCTAGGACACATAGTCCACATGCATGTGTAGTCAAATGTTTTATCATCAATACTACGATTGTCCTCATACAATAAAGAATTATCTTGAACATTTATGTAGGATATTAGTTTTAATTTGATTTTCCATATGCAATAAAGAATCTTTTTTATCATCAATTTAGGATGTAAGTAATGTTATATTGAATCTATTTAGTAGAAACAATATAATATCTAACCTTAATTTTACATCTCATGGGTCTAAATAATGTTGGTCAATGCCTAGATCATATGTCCGAAATATCCTAGAATCAAAACCTCCTTTCCAACATCAACATTATAAATCACTTGATCTCCCTGTATGGAGATCTATAATATCCTCAAAACATCCTTTATTATAATAGTCACTTCACATGTTAGAAGGATGAATTCATTATACTCACGATACCATATCTCTACAAACATTGTTATTATTTTTAGACTCCACCTAATCTCAGGTATTAATTTAAGGAACCATAATCCAACTCTAGTTGGGAAGTTCTCATATCTCATTGTCAGTTTTGATCTTAGTGTCAGTACTTGAGAGTGTCTCTCTCATGATTGGAGGGGTTCTAAATCCTCTTTTTAACAATAAAATGCAAAATGTTAGTTAATCTACCTTAAAAATCCACTTTTCTAATTTATATATTTTTTCCATTTTCCCCTAATTTGTATAGCTCCTTGTGCACTTGGTTTGCACCTTTATATATGTGCAAGATATGTAGCTAGAAATTCTATGCATGCAATGTTAAACACCCCCATGTGCATGCTATATAGATTGTGTGTAATATTGTGCACTCATGAGTGCATGGTGCTCAGCACACCACATTTTAGTGCATGCCATTGTGTATGCATGCAACAATGCATATTGAGTGTGCATGACCATACATTTAGTGTACATTTCCATATACAAAGAATACATGACCATGCACTATCGTCCCTTGGTGTATGATGGGTGCATCCTATAATGAAATTTTCCACTCCTTTTCTTCTTCTTTTTCCAACTCAAGTTTCTCCTCACCCGTTAACATTCATTTGAATTTTATTTAATTTTCCCTAATTTGTTAATGAAACCTTCACCATCCCTAAAACCTTGGTAGTCAAATTCCAAAAGAAAATACAAAATTCACCAAGTCAAGGATAGGCACTTACCACTAGACTAACGCCAACCAATCATTTGTAAAAATGCTCCAATTCTACCAATGCATCTTCCCATCTCTTCTTGATCTCTCATTTGTAAGTTGAGAAAGTAAAACAATTTGAGCTCTTTTTAACAATATTTTCCTTATTTATCCCCTATTTTAACCCTAATTGTCTTTTTTTTTTTCATCTTTTTGATGTCTTTTATTTTACTTTGTTTTACCTATTGAGAGTTTAAATCAATTGTATTTTCTTCTCAATCTCAAAAAGTGATAAAATGTAGACATGTAAAATTGATTAATAAATTTGAAATATATCATGGTTAACATTATTCTTCTCAATCTTTATTAATCATATATTTTTCAATTATTTAGTTAAACTAATTTTATCCTGTAATAATTAAATAATTCTTATTTTAATTAATTTTACCATTTCTCCTAAATAATTTCCTCTCTTAAATAATAGAATCAAAGAACCTATTTTTCATAAATTTTTGGACCCTTGATTTTGCCTCTTAATCCTAATTGTTGATCAAATGTGTAAAGGCTGAACTCTCAACAACTTCTGCCACATCGAAAATGTCCACAAGACAAAAGAGTCGATCAACTAAGTCAAATGTCGAATGTACAAGACAACAAAAATAAATGATTTTTCTTAAATTCAAAGAAAGAAAATAAGTTTCCACCCAAAAACTGTCGAACAGATTATGTGACACATGAGTCCATAATAAAGAAGAGTGTCGACCAACTGTCGAAAACACCCCAATACATCACATGTCATAAAACATTAAAGATATTAGCTAAATTTGACTAACTTGTCAAATAAAAATATCAGTCATCGACTGACTATCATGAGAGAGAAAATATAAATACAATAGACTAATGGTCAATATAAAGAACCATAACATGCTATGAAAGAAGACCTTCCTGACAGGAGCTCCAAAAACCTACTACACATGAAAACAAGAGGGCGAGAATATTGTGGGAGTGCGTTTCCACCCTACCACGAAGCAGTTCTGCTTCCCCGGAATCTTTCCTGACATGAAAGATACCCATCCCAGCTAGAAATAGTCTAACAAAGTAAAACTGACTGAAGTAATGGAATTGTGTGACAAGATACATCCATATTCAAATTACAACAACCATATCATGCACTTCCAAAATCATTTCTAAATAAAATTGATTCCATTCACAAAATGGATAATGATGAGCAAGATTCTTACTTAATGCATAGTGCAACATGCTTCATGGGTGTATTCCACATACATACAAAACATAAGTAAAATTATTCCCTTAACTATCCAAACATGTCAATAACATCATAATGTTGAAGTATGATTATACATCAAAGGATTAATCAACATCATTTACCAATAATATAAAACATTTCAACTCTCGAATTCCACTCATTTAGGACAATCAGTGGTTATCTCAAGAAGTACAACTATGCAGTTAATTTCCTATGTCAGAGAATTATCAAATCTCATAAAGCATCTAGTATGACTATGTCCTAAATACATACAAAGTAAAGCCAAAGAATCACACATTTATTTGGCAAGCACATTCCTTGCTAATCCAAAAGAAAGACCATCGGTTAATGACATTACTATAATGGATAAACAAGTATTAGAAGCAAATTATAGTTAATAGTAGCCTTATAGCACAAGCACCCACCATCATCATCCAATGGTGTTGATAACCCTTCTTTTATATTAAAGACAAACAATGCTGATTGATAATGGTAATATTCAATATTAACACAGTGGGCTCCATGACTCAGATTTCAATTTGGTTGAAATGTTGTGGCATTGCTACTCATTTGCTGGATATTTCATTTTCTATTTGATGGTTTTACAAGGCAAACTAGCGAACAACGATATAAAATTCTTTTGAAATTTGTACAAAATCTTCTTATTAGGAAGATAAAAACCCTAAACAAAGATGTTGAGAGAATCCTAAATGCATTTTGAAATGTGACAATAACATTAAAGTGAAGTCAATCCAAGAAAAGTATGATCTAAATCTCCAATTCCCATGCATGGAGGGACATTTGTTGGTGATTTTCACACCTTGTCTTCACCACCTAGTCCTTAAAGATAAGCATCTAAACACTGCTGCGATATCCAGATTCACATTGAATGCCACATATCAGACAAGTTTTCAATCTGCAGTAACTTTTATATACCGCTCATTATTTGTAATGGAACTAAGATTTGACATTTTGGATAATGACAAATTATCCTACTATAGAAATGATAGAGAAGGGATGGTGAGGACACCTGCCCACCTCACACACATCTGTATGTAAAAAAAAATAGACTCTCACCGCAGAAGCTTTTCTACTGGTTCATCTCTGAACTAATCCATATCCATCAAAACCCAATTGCAGATGTGCTAAAATTAAGCATATAACTTGAAAAAAATATGTCTAATCTCATCATCTTGGTAATGGGGTGAGTTTTCTTGTTTTCCCAAAGATTAAAAAAAATGTACAGAGCGAACAGTGCAGAAATCCTAAAGCTACAGAGAATCCAAAGCAACCCAATTCGATATTTTTTTTAGGCACATGTATTTGTATTCAACACTTTGCTTCAGATGTTTGATGATGGTAGATTGACTGACGGACATGGTCGGACAGTTAACTTCTCCAACACCGTCATCATCATGACATCCAACCTTGGAGGAGAGTACTTGCTTGCAGGACTCTCTGGACGCACATCCATGGAAGTTGCCCGAGAGAAAGTATTGCAAGAAGTGAGAAACAACTTCAGGCCAGAGCTGTTAAATAGACTTGATGAAATAGTTGTTTTTGATCCTCTTAAAAATGAGGAGCTGAGAAAAGTTGCCAGATTGCAGATGAGAGATGTAGCAGTAAGGCTTGCAGAGAGAGAAGTTGCTTTGGGAGTCACTGATGCAGCTTTAGACCTTGTCCTTGAAGAAGCCTGCGATCCTGTCTATGGTGCTAGACCCTTGAGACGTTGGCTGGAAAAGAAAGTTGTGACTCATTTGTGTAAAATGCTCAGTAGTGGAGAAATTGATGAAAACTGTACTGTATTCATAGATGCAATGCCTGGAAAGTCAGGGTTATCCTACCGTGTGGAGAGATATGGAGAACTAGTAAATCCAGTCACTGGGTTAAAATCAGATATCTTAATAGAAATTCCTACTAATGTAGTCAAATCTGATGCATCTCAGGCTGTCAAGAAAATGAGAATTGAAGGAATAGACGATGATGAGCCTATGGAAGAAACTATGTGAGATGATTAGCTCATCCGCTTAAGATGTAATCTCATTTTTATTATAAGAAAATTGGTAAGGATGAAGTATAAAAGGAATAGGATTTAACGCAGAAAAGAAAAACAATCCTCTGGTCTTTAAAATACCAGCAGCTGTAATCTCAAAACAATATAAATTTTAATATGAGGAAACCAATCATTTTAACACAGACATATCTACAATACTCATAGCTTTAGAAGGAATAGACAGTTTTTAGCAAGCACATCAGAGCTAAAATTGTTCAGCATTACACCCAAAATAAATAGGAAGAAGATAACCTGGTGTTCTTGGTTCGGTTGCAAAGAGCACGCACACTCTCTGAGTTTTTCCTCCTATCTTACGTTTCCAACCTCCAAAAACAGGGCCATCCCCCATCAAGAATAAAAAGATAAGTATTATCAAGAAAAAGCCTGGAAGATACACCAAAGAGGCTGGAAAATAGAGAAGAGGTTAAAGTCCATAATCAATGCGAGAAGTGGAAGATATCTGAATTAATGACCACTCTCACAGTTTCTACATTTTAGGAGCAAATTACGGGATGTTAAAGTTGAGATGTCACGTATTATTTACAAAAGACTTTTAGAAAAATATGGTGACAAATATTGTAAAAATTTGGGTTATGACATCCTTCCCCTGTTAGACAATGCATCGTCCCGATGCATTAATCGAAACATACATTAATCTCACAAATCTACTTAATATTCTCCTTAATAGTTCCTTTAATACTAAAATCCATCTTATCTTTATATTTTGACAACACTTAGAATAATATAATCATGTAAAGTAGTTAAGAACAATTTCTAGTGAAATATCACAACTTTTAATTGTTTTGGAAACTATCTTCTATCTCCATTTCTCAAAGCATTCAAACTTTTTCTTTTTTTAAACACATCTATAGACAATGTACACACACATTTGTAAAAAGTGCCAAATAAAATCAAGCTAACCAAACATCATAGGCAAATTCTAGTGAGTGTGTGAATTCCATTACTACGTTTCAGTTTTACAAGGTTAGAGTTACCTCTCTCCGACAATATTCCCCCACTATTATAATGTGTCATTCGATCTATGATACATAGGAACAACATCAAAGCATCAGTACATATTTTCAACATAATCAAGATATATCATTTCCTCATCCTAATGCTTTTAGTCAAATAAATCTACATAATACCTTCAACTTACAAAAGAGCACACGCGTACCTGTGCTTCTTACCATCCCTTGGCATCATACTGACGTAATTAATGGATTGAGTATTTCGTATCAAATTCCTGTCATACTTCTATGTAGACACTTATAATATTTTTAGTTCAATCTATTACAATTTTTCATGGAAGATAATTTTCAATGGTAAATATTCTAGATTAAAGATAGTTTTTGGATTACTGCAAACATTCAACAAATAAGTTCTAAACCTTAACTTGATTATAATTAAATAAATCATTCATACGTACCATCTAATGCTTGGTACTCCCTGAGTGAGAAAATCTTTCATGCATCCTCATAAATCACCTGAAAAGGTTAGAGGGTCCATTTTTCCATTTATGTGACTTAGGCCCTCATACCCATCTTGTCACAACAATATTTCAAAAGAAAATTTGAACTCATTTCATCATAGCATTTATATTTCATCTTTAAAAAAATATAATTCCTACAAGTCTTACATCTTATTACGAATAAGAATTCACCTTTTCATCAATGTAATGCAAGTGTGCTTCATCTAAGCATAAGCATCCAAATAAATCATGATAATTCGTCACCATATAAAATCAGCACATCAATGTATGTCATAGATCTTTAACAAAAATTACATCCAAAAACATAACAATAAAGGTCAATCATGAAACAAGATACTTAATTATAATTGGACATCTATCCTTCTATAAGTCCATGTCTCCTATGTCATTGGATAGTCAGTCGTCCATTTGCAAATCTTGAGACAGGAATGTGGCTCGGACACTTGTCCGTTCTATCCACAAAGCCTTACACTTCCTTGGGATTCTACCTACTCATAGAATTTCCAACCCTGCAATGCCCAAAAATAAAAGGCAGGGGGTATCTGGTGCAACCATGAAACTAACTATTTTCCACATATGTCTAAGTAGAACTAATCATGGATGTGGTAGGGAGATGGAACATGGGCAGCATATTTATGGAAACATATGCGAACAAGCTTTGGCCAAAGCATCTTTTGTCACCAGGAATGAACACTGGTAGGTAGAGGAACATTCTTTTCTACCCTTCCCTATTTTTCCACATTCGGCACCCCTCACCTGAAGGTAAGCTTTCCAATTCTCATACACAGAAAGTGAAAAGAAGATGCAATTCATGCATTTCATATAATTTCCTTTCTTATAATTATACATTATATAGAGTATGTAAATCACATAGCATTCAACTAAGCAAAAGAGTTATGACCTTCATCATGAAAAAATATCATTCATCATAGGCAATCACATAATTTGAACCATCTAGTCAAATAAAAAGATACACATACAATTAGGAGGTGTTGACCATTCTATCAAAAACACCAATAGTGCTTCATAACCAAATAAGTCTATCCCCTTTCATAAAAAGATGGTGACCTACTCGTCGCTCATCAAATGTATCAACTAATACATACATTTCAATCACCTCATGCTAATTTCATGCAAGGTCTCAAATACAATCATGCATGTGTTATTAATATCATATTAATGTCAAAAAGATATATTTCCTATGGATTCCATCATTTCTTGAGTATCCATGCAATGCTCCTCATAGCATCAAAACTCACGAATAATAATATCAACCAATATTAATTATTTCATCAAATGTATTTCTAGTATACACAACCTTTTGGATGTCAATTCAATTTGACCATTTCATAATAGTTGAAACATATTTCAAGTAAGATATGAATGCAAGATTAGGGATGGTGTGTTCTTCGCAATCTACTCCTTTTTAATTTGTCAATGTTGTACGTTGAACATGATAGATGACATCACTTCACATCATAGGACTAGCAACATAAAACACATATTCTAGCCACCCTAAGATCATAATATTTCAAGTTGCAAATTTCAGTTCAGACCCTCAACGGTCATAAGAAAAATCAAGGAGTAATTGTGAACAAAATCTTAGTTGATTGAAAAACTCAAAATTAGTGGCTAGGTGGTCACAAGAGAAACTTACAATTTCAAGCTAGTCCTTCACGACTTCCAAAATTCATTAGATTTCAAAATAAAACATCAATTGAAAACCAAATTCATATTTACAGAGTGACTAATACTAGCCACAAGAATGGAGTAAAAGCTACATGTCACCTTGCATCCAAGGTATGCTTAAGAATATGACCATACTTCTAGAACATAAATCTCAAAGTTTACATCATCATGTAATAGCACATTCAATTGCCTTAAACATGATTGCTCTATCCACTAAATCCAACCCACATGGATTGTTAATTCTCTCTTTTCTTTTGAAATATCATGCCAGGCAAGGTAAGTTATAATAATATATTTTCACAAATTTCCTATGAATTTATGTTTCAATTAAAAACATGTTGAATTCTTCTTCCCAAGAATTTCATAAGCCTCTAGTATTAAAAATCCTTTCATAACACTTGCAAATATACCTTACAAGAATTACATATTTCCAATAGTTATCACAAGCCAAGTCTTAAATTCTGGTAAGCTCTCATAGCTTTATTGCATAACCATCATTATTTACTATGCAATTTCTCATAGAATTTTATATTCTTACTTAGCTTGTACACTAATGTAGTGAAATAGATATCAAAATTTTAAGAATATCTCACACACAATATATACCTCATATTTTTTCACATATTCCAACATTTTGCAATATGGAACAAAAAGCAATCACACCACTCAAGGTAGATAGTTGTCAAGCTCAAAGAACTATTTCAAACTTTCATAATTCAAGAGCAAACAGAGACATTCAAAAGATTTCACACACATAAGAAATATTGTTCCTCAAGTGTCTATTTCCCATCAAACAAGGAATACCCCAGCATTTTTCTATTAAGATAATTGAAATTCAAAGACATTCTAGTCAATCTAGGGAACCATAGTTACGCTCTTACACCAAGCATTAATCGACTCTCAATTTATGTGAGTATGGATTGCAACTAAGCATAGTGAACTGAAGGCCCTAGTATGGAACCCAGAGCTCTGATACCATATGTAAAGGCTGAACTCTCAACAACTTGTGCCACATCAAAAATGTCCACAAGACAAAAGAGTCAATCAACTAAGTCAAATGTCGAATGTACAAGACGACAAAAATAAATGATTTTTCTTAAATTCAAAGAAAGAAAATAAGTTTCCACCCAAAAACTGTCGAACAGATTATGTGACACATGAGTCCATAATAAAGAAGAGTGTCGACCAACTGTCGAAAACATCCCAATACATCACATGTCATAAAACATTAAAGATATTAGCTAAATTTGACTAACTCGTCAAATAAAAATATTAGTCATCGACTGACTATCATGAGAGAGAAAATATAAATACAATAGACTAATGGTCAATATAAAGAACCATAACATGCTATGAAAGAAGACCTTCCTGACAGGAGCTCCAGAAACCTACTACACATGAAAACAAGAGGGCGAGAATATTGTGGGAGTGCGTTTCCACCCTACCACGAAGCAGTTATGCTTCCCCGGAATCTTTCCTGACATGAAAGATACCCAGCCCAGCTAGAAATAGTCTAACGAAGTAAAATTGACTGAAGTAATGGAATTGTGTGACAAGATACATCCATATTCAAATTACAACAACCATATCATGCACTTCCAAAATCATTTCTAAATAAAATTGATTCCATTCACAAAATGGATAATGATGAGCAAGATTCTTACTTAATGCATAGTGCAACATGCTTCATGGGTGTATTCCACATACATACAAAACATAAGTAAAATTATTCCCTTAACTATCCAAACATGTCAATAACATCATAATGTTGAAGTATGATTATACATCAAAGGATTAATCAACATCATTTACCAATAATATAAAACATTTCAACTCTCGAATTCCACTCATTTAGGACAATCAGTGGTTATCTCAAGAAGTACAACTATGCAGTTAATTTCCTATGTCAGAGAATTATCAAATCTCATAAAGCATCTAGTATGACTATGTCCTAAATACATACAAAGTAAAGCCAAAGAATCACACATTTATTTGGCAAGCACATTCCTTGCTAATCCAAAAGAAAGACCATCGGTTAATGACATTACTATAATGGATAAACAAGTATTAGAAGCAAATTATAGTTAATAGTAGCCTTATAGCACAAGCACCCACCATCATCATCCAATGGTGTTGATAACCCTTCTTTTATATTAAAGACAAACAATGCTGATTGATAATGGTAATATTCAATATTAACACAGTGGGCTCCATGACTCAGATTTCAATTTGGTTGAAATGTTGTGGCATTGCTACTCATTTGCTGGATATTTCATTTTCTATTTGATGGTTTTACAAGGCAAACTAGCGAACAACGATATAAAATTCTTTTGAAATTTGTACAAAATCTTCTTATTAGGAAGATAAAAAAACAATAACATTAAAGTGAAGTCAATCCAAGAAAAGTATGATCTAAATCTCCAATTCCCATGCATGGAAGGACATTTGTTGGTGATTTTCACACCTTGTCTTCACCACCTAGTCCTTAAAGATAAGCATCTAAACACTGCTGCGATATCCAGATTCACATTGAATGCCACATATCAGACAAGTTTTCAATCTGCAGTAACTTTTATATACCGCTCATTATTTGTAATGGAACTAAGATTTGACATTTTGGATAATGACAAATTATCCTACTGTAGAAATGATAGAGAAGGGATGGCGAGGACACCTACCCACCTCACACACATCTGTATGTAAAAAAAAAAATAGACTTTCACCGCAGAAGCTTTTCTACTGGTTCATCTCTGAACTAATCCATATCCATCAAAACCCAATTGCAGATGTGCTAAAATTAAGCATATAACTTGACAAAAATATGTCTAATCTCATCATCTTGGTAATGGGGCGAGTTTTCTTGTTTTCCCAAAGATTAAAAAAAATGTACAGAGCGAACAGTGCAGAAATCCTAAAGCTACAGAGAATCCAAAGCAACCCAATTCGATATTTTTTTTTAGGCACGTGTATTTGTATTCAACACTTTGCTTCAGATGCTTGATGATGGTAGATTGACTGACGGACATGGTCGGACAGTTAACTTCTCCAACACCGTCATCATCATGACATCCAACCTTGGAGGAGAGTACTTGCTTGCAGGACTCTCTGGACGCACATCCATGGAAGTTGCCCGAGAGAAAGTATTGCAAGAAGTGAGAAACAACTTCAGGCCAGAGCTGTTAAATAGACTTGATGAAATAGTTGTTTTTGATCCTCTTAAAAACGAGGAGCTGAGAAAAGTTGCCAGATTGCAGATGAGAGATGTAGCAGTAAGGCTTGCAGAGAGAGAAGTTGCTTGGGAGTCACTGATGCAGCTTTAGACCTTGTCCTTGAAGAAGCCTGCGATCCTGTCTATGGTGCTAGACCCTTGAGACGTTGGCTGGAAAAGAAAGTTGTGACTCATTTGTGTCAAATGCTCAGCAGTGGAGAAATTGATGAAAACTGTACTGTATTCATAGATGCAATGCCTGGAAAGTCAGGGTTATCCTACCGTGTGGAGAGATATGGAGAACTAGTAAATCCAGTCACTGGGTTAAAATCAGATATCTTAATAGAAATTCCTACTAATGTAGTCAAATCTGATGCATCTCAGGCTGTCAAGAAAATGAGAATTGAAGGAATAGACGATGATGAGCCTATGGAAGAAACTATGTGAGATGATTAGCTCATCCGCTTAAGATGTAATCTCATTTTTATTATAAGAAAATTGGTAAGGATGAAGTATAAAAGGAATAGGATTTAACGCAGAAAAGAAAAACAATCCTCTGGTCTTTAAAATACCAGCAGCTGTAATCTCAAAACAATATAAATTTTAATATGAGGAAACCAATCATTTTAACACAGACATATCTACAATACTCATAGCTTTAGAAGGAATAGACAGTTTTTAGCAAGCACATCAGAGCTAAAATTGTTCAGCATTGCACCCAAAATAAACAGGAAGAAGATAACCTGGTGTTCTTGGTTCGGTTGCAAAGAGCACGCACACTCTCTGAGTTTTTTCTCCTATATTACATTTCCAATCTCCAAAAACAGGGCCATCCCCCATCAAGAATAAAAAGATAAGTATTATCAAGAAAAAGCCTGGAAGATACACCGGAGAGGCTGGAAAATAGAGAAGAGGTTAAAGTCCATAATCAATGCGAGAAGTGGAAGATATCTGAATTAATGACCACTCTCACAGTTTCTACATTTTAGGAGCAAATTACGGGATGTTAAAGTTGAGATGTCACGTATTATTTACAAAAGACTTTTAGAAAAATACGGTGACAAATATTGTAAAAATTTGGGTTATGACAAAATGTATGTGAAGTGTATAAATAATATGTTTACACTTCTTATTTTACATCTAGCACTAGTATCAGTGAGGAGCAACCCACATATGAAATTATCAAAGCAAGTCTGAAGCAACAATGGAATCTCTTCATGTCTTCGTAATGGTATTATTGTTTATCATTTGATTTTGTACATAGATAAAACTATTATTGTTTATCATTTAGGTTTTTGCATAGATTTTAGATTTATTTTCTGTTTGTGTAGATTATGAGTTTAGACTCTGTACAAGATCTTAGATTTATTTCTTGTATATGTGAATTGTGAATCCAAACTTTAGACTGCATTATTTTTATTATTATGATTAGAATTTAACATCATTTATAATATTCACAAATGTTACAAATACATTTTGCATCTTTAATGATTAGTACATACGTATTTTACTAACCTAAATTTTATTTGATTAGTGAAAATTATATTCCATAAAATATTTTTAGCGTTATGTAGAGTCATCCCATACAATTTTCAATTGTACATATAAGAGATTTTAGTCGCACAAAAAGTGTGACTGGTGTTTTTGGGTGGGTTTTGAATCTATGTAAGAAATATGAAATTTGCAGGGCCTGGTGGACGTGGCGGTTGGGGGAGATTCGGAAACCCTGGAGGTCAAGCTAGTGGCGACTCCCATTACAATGAGCATAGATTCCAATTCGTTGCTGAAAGGCTGATACATTATCTGATTCTGATGATGATTCAAGTGATTCTGATGATGATTCTGATTATGATGGCGGATTGGAGAGACCTGCTGCGAGAGAGCTTGAAAAAGAAAGCAACTACCGACAAATATGATTTTCTTCTACCGACAAATATGATTCTCTTGATTCAGAGCTGAATGAGAAATATGATGCAGCCAATTGACAATGAAAAATAGAGAATAAATCTGAAGGTGATTCTGATGGCAAATCGGAGAAATCTTGCCGTGATGACATACCTGATGCGAGAGAAGATGTGTCATCACGGGTAGATTTCTCCAATTATTTTTCATTGTCAATCGGCTGCATTCCTTGCCATTCAGCTCTGAATCAGCGGAATCATATTTGTCGGTGAACGCCATCATTCTGTACTTCATCTTCCACGCCTCTCCTGGTCATTCCTTTTTACACATTTGGTATCTGGTAATACACTCAGAGTTTTGCATTTCGAACATGCCAGGGAATTGACCGGTGTAATTGTAACATCAACTTCAAAATTTAACTCGGATAAACTTCAACCATGTTGAAATATTGTAGAAATACGTAATAATTCCTCTAAAAAAAATATTAAACTTTCGATTATTTCTAGATTGTTCTATTATGTGGGCTGTATCGAAGTTTCTAGAAAAAGATAATTTAAAACTAAAATTAGTTATGACTAGTAATTTATAGAGGAAATCTGATCATTGTGGATCTTGAGTCAGAGTGGAAGTGGAATGCAATAGCATTTTAAGATGTAATCAAATTTATTAAGTTGATTAATGAAAATTAGTGCTGTAGCACTTGAGTTTATAGATTTGTATTTCTTTCTAAATTTTGAATATTTGTGTCTACTTCCACTCCATCCACCTTCTTTTACAAGCCAAACTTAAACTATTAAGAAATAATACAAAATTTCTTCTTTATTAGTTCCTCCGTACAAATAGAGAATTTGAAAAAATTATATACAGTCTATAATTTGAATATTTGTATATATTCAAATAATCAAAACAAAATTATTTCACTTCTATAATTTGAATATTTCTAAATATTTAAATAATCAAAACAAAATTATTTATCTGATTGTTCAGTAGTAAAACTAAAATTTATCTTATTTTTATTTAAAAAATCAATAAAATAATAAGACCTATATTTGTTAAGGCACAGTTGACAACTCCATCAAAGAGTATACGGGAAAAGAAAATCTACCAAAAGTACAAAAATATCTGCTGTTGTTCAAAACAGCAACTACAAAATCTGAATTATATGCGGGCACTTGTTCTATCGAAATCTCCATAAATCTTTAACCATTGAATGCGTAGATTCTAGATATTTCTGTTGTCTCTTTCATCTCTTCTGCATTCTTCTGAATGTATTTTTTATCTTCTATCATTCTCCTATTGGAGAGAGAATAGTACATTCTATCAAGTCATTCATGACAGACAGTTATTTCCGGTTTCCTAGCACTGAACGGAAGTTTATAGAACTTTAAATAAAGTGGCTAAAAAGAGAAAATAAGAATAATTTCATGGAAATCATACTATAAGAATCATAGATTTTCTGAAAATAAGAATCTGGCAAAGACGCCTCTCCCTTTAAATCTGTTACTCCTTTTCTTAACTCTCTCTTGACTTTTTATAGAAAGTAAACATTTTGCAATTTTTATCTTTTTATTTTACAAGATTTTATTTTTTATGTTTATTCTTGTTCTTCAAGGAATATTGCAGTGTTGCAATTTTCTTAATTTGTTTGAATGATCCTCTTGATCCAACTCAACTCTGAATTTATCGTTAAAGCCTTTGTGATAAAACCCCATCTGTAAAATTATCACATAGCCCGCTGCAATAATAATGATGTCAACGTATCTCAAAAATGAATCTAAATCTACTTCTCAACTCCTAAAATATATTCCATCACTTCATTGACTCCTAATTTTTGACATAAATGTTTCAGAATCATCAACGAACCAACAAACATATTATTATAAAATTGCCAGCATAACCTAATGGGTTAGATGAGAGTCTGAAGCAGAGAATTTTCTTCAGCATGTGAAGAATTAGCATAATGCAATTAGTTCGTTCGTTCGTTCATTTCAACTGATAGCCAAAATTTCATCAGAGCGTTGGGCTTCCTTCACCTTTTCATCCTATTCCTTTTCATCTTCTTTTAGTATGGATTTCTCTTCTGATTTCGTTCTTCACATGACTTATGAATAGCCAACACAATCTTTATTTTGTCAGCGCCAGATCTTACACTTGCCTCTCAAATTCTGATTCCACCAAGCAGTTCTGATTCCCTCTCAAATTGATGAAAACCTTTGATATGAAAGTCAATGGAAATTTACAAATGTTGTGAAGTTACATCAGATTGTTCATGAATAAAATACAAATGAGTTTAGGTTTGAATATTATGCATTCACTTTCCCTGTGTAACACGGATCGCATGGTTTGCTACCTGCACTCGGAACTTAGATAACATCTGATCATTTGCACGTTCAAATTAAAATGGTTACAATAGTAGACAGAGAAGAAGTATTTGTTTAAAAGTTTTAGTCTTGTCGATTGATAAACAATGTTTTGAGTTCGTCCATTCTTATGGACAGTAACTCTAGCATTGATATGTCCAGATATTTTGTATCTCTGTGCAAAAAGTTGTGCTACTGAGAACTATTCCTCCCAAAAAAAAATGAAATTTTAGTGTTAAAAAGTAATTGTGTTTTTAAAATATTAAAATTTATTTTATAAAGACATCTTAGTGATTATTTATTATTGTTAAATAATTAATTGTATTTTTATAAGATACTGGTTGAGGAAGTTACATTTGAAAGCTTTTATAAATTCTTATTGTAATACTTTTTGACAAAAAATCAATAAGATTATTATTATTTAATGTTTAATCATGTGAAAATGTAAACAGTATTTATTTTTCTAATATCTATGTTCACATATGATTCTCTTATTATATTCTAAGTATTTTTTTAAAGTATTTTAATTAAAAGTTTTAAATTAGATTGATTAAGTATATATTTAAATAATTGTTTTAAAAGTTTTGCTAAGAGGCTTATCTATAAGTTAGATTGTAAATTCTAATTTTAGTATGAGTATATTTTTTTGAGTAGTTTACAATAATTTAAGAGATTTAATGGGGGCTCCAATATTTGGAGGCTTGTTTACATTAAAATGGCTCCAATAGTAACATAAAAGAAGTATTTGTTATCAAGATTTTAGCTTTGTTGATCAATAAACAATGTAAAGACCCTTCAGTTGATCCATTTCTATGGACAATGAGGCTAGTATTTATATGTCTAAGACATTTGACATCACTCTATAAAAGGTTGTGCCACTAGAGCTATTCCTGGACAAAAAATGACATGAATGTTTAGTGTCTAAAAGTACTTGTGTTCTGGAAATACTAAGGTTTCTTTGATAAAGTCATCTTAGTGACAGATTATTGTCATCTAATGTTTAATCATGTGCAAATATAAATAGTATTTATTATTTTAAATATTTTAAACTTATTTTAATTAAAAATATAAAATTAGATTGATAAATTATATCTCTAAAGAACAGTTATAAAAAAATTTCTAAAAGGCCTTTTTATAATTTAGATTATAAATTCTAGTTTTTATAGAGCTGAGATTTTTACTGAGAATTTGATAGATTTAGAAGAAATAAATTTTAATGGAAAGGATACATAAATATTTGTATTCTTTAATGATAGATATATAATCAATGTTTATAAGAAAAGAGTAAATGCGTAATATTTTTTGGAAGATGCAATTAAGGAAATAAATATCACTCTTGCATTTCTTATTACACTGTAACTAGTTTTATTATATTGTCTTTTCTTGTAATTGATCATTTTAATTTTTAGTTAATTAATTAAATATAAAGTTTTGAAGATTTGTTTTTTTTATAAAGTGAGATGTATTGGTATTTCTTATTGATACATATTTCTAAAATAATTAATGTATGGACACATGTGATTAGAAGAACTAGAAATAAATACACATTTCTTCTTTTCTTTTGGAGATATAAAAAACACACAATACTTCACCAATCATACATAGAATCTTTTCAACTAATTTTTATTTCCTTTTGGAGTTATCATTATCTTCTTTTCATTTATCCCTTAAATTTTTTTGGGGGGCTAACTTTTCTTCTATTTTTGGTGGACATGTTGTAATCGATTCTAACCCTCAAGCAGCAAAAAGATTTTATAAAAATGGCTTAGTGTTAGGTATTTTATGATGTTTGTTTTTTAGTAGCTTCTTGTGACGGTATTGAGCTATAAGGCATTGCGGTTGTAATCAGGTTGTAATCATTGGATAATAAGATTATTGGACTCACTATTGGTGGACATAGCCCAGGGTTTGGGTGAACCACATTAAATATTTGTGACTTGTGTTCTCTTTTTTGTGGCTTATTATTTTATGATATTGGTTATATTTGCTTGTAACTATTATTTTTATCTTCTTAATCCTAACAAGTGATATCAGAGCAAGGTTGTTTTTTAGTTATCCTCTACAGGAAGATCTCATAGTTTAGAGGGAGTCTCATGTGTTGGTGTTAGAAAACTCTTATGCCATAACGCTGCCAATATACCCTCAGATGGATTTTAGGAATGGTTAGCTCCAAAATGTTATGAGGTCTTAGGGTAACTGGACCAACTATAGGGACTTAATATGCCCTCTTCTGCTTTTGGCTCTGGAAAATCAAGGCGAGTGCACCTAACCTAGTATAAAATAGACTTCATACACCAAGAACTAGGTTTGAATAATAGATAAATGGATAGCAAGAAAGTACTGAATGTTAACCACACACTCATTAACTCTCCATTGCTATGGGGTAGAACCTTACACAGCCAAATACTGCAAACTTAAGGAATGGTTCTTAATTTATGCTTTTGGGATCATAACAACAACAATCAGTATTTGTTGATAAAGAGATAATCATTTAGGCCAGTGCCTCATCCATTGGGCAAGATCTCCTAGAACATGAATGCTACACACACCAGACAATAGCTGAGATTGCAAGCCATAAACACACCTACAATCCCCTTCACTACTTATGAGATATCCTTACATAGACAACAAGATAGACCTATGTTCCAACTAAAGCATCATTTCATCTAATCTTGGATTAGAACTCAAGAATGGATACATATACATAAAACAATATGCAGAGAACTAGAAAGTTTAGAATCTATCTAAGTTGACACAAAGGAGAGATAAGAGTCCTATACTTGTATTAAGTATGAAGAATCCTTAAGTGAAAATAGTCAAACCAGAGGAGTCAAGCTTGCAAATTACAGCTTAGACCTACAACTTTTTCTCTATCATCAACAGAATACCGAATGCAAAAGTATTACAATCTTGGATCCAGGACTAGGAACACTTCAAAACTTCAAAATTGGAACCCTGAACGAGTAAAAAATTTGACCATTTATACCCCTAGCTACCTTGGAATCCCAAAGATAGGATGCGACAAGCTTCAAATAGCTAGGGTATAGGTTACAACAGCTAAACCAATTTGAAACGGTCAAAAATTTATTGCAGGGGCATGAAAGTTAGGCAACCCAAAGAGAAAAGATCTCAGACTGATATTAAGATCAGGCCATAAGACCAGGAGTTTGCCATAAAAACCAGTCTAATCAACCACCTGCAAACACTTCTCGAGCCAAGATTGAAATCATTCCTATATGGTACAAATCCCTGCAATTAACTGTCAAACATTTTGGACCCATCGCAGCAACAAGCGCCAACAAACCAGTCAAATCTAGCCAAGACAACATTTAAGACCAGTCCTTTCTGTTACAAAAACTCTCTGCAAGTCCAAACAGTCACAATGCACTTCGCGAGCTTGAGTTTTTAAAACATCCAAACACCTCGGGTCAACTCCGCAACGGTGATGCCAGACAGTTGTCGCATGATCACATAGCCCGAAAATGGGCTATGCGAACATGCGACGCACCACTTCCCACTACCTTCTTTATAACTGCCAACATTTTTGCTTGCCATAAAAGGGTTTGTCGCATGTTCACAAGCCAAAAAACTGGCTCACGTGAACATGCGACAAGCCACTAACATGCATCCTACTGTCTACCATGTCACCGCCGAGATACCCCCACTTGGGCCCGCGTTCAAACCTTATCATCCTGCCAGCTCAGACCAACCGGAGATCACCACGACACCACCTACCAATGTGACCACCAAAAAATAAAGATGGGCCCCAGCACATGTGGCACCCTGTCACATGATCACATAACTAGGAGATAGGCTATGTGAACATGCGACCACC
Organism: Chamaecyparis obtusa; assembly: GCA_027943335.1. Lineage (NCBI taxonomy): Eukaryota > Viridiplantae > Streptophyta > Pinopsida > Cupressales > Cupressaceae > Chamaecyparis > Chamaecyparis obtusa. Next base: position 24,658 of record BSBK01012567.1, read on the forward strand.
CACAGACCGCTACCTTGGCGCGACCGCATGAAGTCAATAGAAAATGTTAGTCGCATGATCGCATAGCCTTGCAAAAGGCTATGTGAACATGTGACTAACCGCCACCAAACCACCACTACTACCTGCCACCTCAACATCCAGAAGATGCCCCATCACCTACTACCGAGCCCCAGGGACACGTGGCAAGAGGTCGCATGATAACATAGCCAAAAACTAGGCTATGCGATCATGCGATAGCCAACCCCAAGCTGCCACATCATCACCTCAAATCAACCAAACAACAACCACCAACTGCTAAGAACTGGGACCCATGTAGACAGATGGCAAGTGGTCGCATGATCGCATGTCAAAAAAGTCTGACATGCGGCCATGCAACAGCCAATAAGAACATGCCCCCTGCCACCCCTCTGACACTAGGCCCACTTCACCAAAGAGACGCTTGGAACAAATAAAATCAACGGCAGGTGCATGATCGCATGGGGAAAGAATATTCCATGCAATCACACGCCGATTGTTGATCTCCTCCCTCTGCCACTTTGAAGAAACTGGCCCCACATCATCGCACTTGCACACCTAAGACAAAGTAGACCGCCAGGCAGCTGAATAGGACTAGGACCCACATGACTAGGTGGCAAGCGATCACATGAGTGCATGTCAGAAAAGTCTGACATGTGGCCATGCGACAACCAATCAGGAAGAGTCTGGACCCACCATCCAGTCGAACTTACGTAGTTCCAGAGTTGTTCTGCGGTCTGTGCTTAACAGTGATCTCTATCATCATGCATGTGGTAAAGGTTTCAGATTTTTGTTTTATTTTGTGGGCAGAAACCAAGTTTTTGATAGAGGAAAAGGATGGCACTCCTTTGGCATCTGAATGTTGCTTCTATATATCCTTTTTAGTGGTGTTAAAGTTTTTGGGTAGGGAGACAGTCTATGAAATTTTGAGATTAAAAGTGGGGTGAGGGCCTAATTGTCTTGTCTGGGTGTGGTCTGCTTCTCCCAATGATTCTGAATTCTCGCCATGCCTGTAAGAGCCATGCATTCCCAACTAGAGCCACCATTAGGCCATTTTTCTGTCATAGAAAAATCTTATGAGAATGGCCTCTTCCCTGCAAAGTTTTTGTTAGGTGTCCTGCCTCATGCTCTTCAATGTGTCATCTTGCCCTAGTCCATGTTGCATGTGCTAAATCACCAAACCCAGAAAGATTTTCAAATTCTAAGGTCTGCGGGAAACAAATTTTAAAAATCTACCACAGTGTCAAAAACCCATAGTGTTTTTGAAAAATTTATGATGTTTTCGGTCTGTGTGAAAACCCTCATTATTTTCGACCTGTGCCTTCCGGCTTTTTTGTGCTTGTCTCACATTCACTTACCTTAGCTAAGGCCACTGAAACATACTCATATATCTGGTTACTCAAGTTTATCAAGTCTGATTTCTCTTGATAAATCACACCTTTATCCTCACTACTTGGTGGCAAAAAAAAAACATTGTCCCAATGTAATGCATCTTCATCAACAGAGCAACATTCATCCCACATTACCTTCCTTTCAACTGGCCTCATTTGTGAGGGAAACTCCAGGTCAATTGTATGTGAAGCTTTAAGTGCAGAAGGTGAGTAATCCTCAACAAATTCCATCCTCTGAGCATACTCCTCAAATAGTGGGTTAGAAACAACATGGAATTGTTTCTCATAGTAATTTGGACAAAGTGCCAACTAGTTCTCACTAGTGTCCTCATCAAATAACTCATTGGAAACCACACTATATATGTCTTTATTTCCATCATCATACACATCTTCAAAAGAAGAAGAGAATTTAGAATCTGAGCTAGAGCATGACTCACCATCACTATTGTCAACATATGAATAATCAATGTTGTATTCATCAGAAGAAGCATCCCATGGATTTCCCCACAAATATTCAACTTCCAAGACCTTGTAATCAGCATCACTACCACCCACTGGCATAGAAGACTGCAAAGAAAAAACCTCTGCAACCATGTGACATATCATAAGAAAAAAGTTCATTCTCAACCTCATCCATGCTCCCATAGTCAACACCTTTCTCAGCTTCTGTATCAACATCACCATCATTACTTTCTTCTTCCCATGTTGCATTTGACTCATATGAAGACACCTCTCCATCACTGCCTTCATCACCCTCACTTGAGTAACCACTGTGTGTGAGTGATTTACACCTTCATGAAATAACAAGATTTGATGCACCTTTTGATTGATTTAAGCCTTTTGCCAATTTTTTGTGTCTACAACCACTTTCAGCACTATGTTCCTCTGACTGTGACTAATATGCAAATGAATCATATTCCTTTCCTTGTGCTGCAACTTCAAACTCATCATTAGAGACATAACTTACAACCTCTTCATTTTCATAGGACTGAGACATAGAAGCAGCAATTTCATATCTAGGAACATCAGTAGCATTATATTTATAATCAATATTACAAGGATTGAATATGGTAGCTAATTCACAACTCAAAGCACCAACACACTACTCAATCCTATCAGGGTCTGGAATATATCTCACTATTGTAGCATCCTGAATACATGTCTCATCAGTAGAAAAAGACTCAACAACATCTATACACATTCTGATTTGACATCTCAACCTGATTACAAACCACAATAGAAGTGTTGATACATTGATTTGGGACTGCATTATTAGCACTACATTCTTCTTTTCTTTCATATTCATTACACTGGCAGACACTCATGGAGAAATGACCACTGGCCAATCCATATTTCAAATTGTTTTCAATATCCATTGTAGTTACAAATGCCTAATATAATGTCCTAGGTTCTTTATCCCTCAACAGGTAATTCATTTTCTTATCAAATGCATCAAAATAGACATTTACACACACTTGGTCATTGGGTCTATAACCTTCAAGGATTTCATTCAAAACTTTTGCAAATATGATATTGAACTGAGGGACAAGTTCATCTTTCTCAATATGAACCTTTAAAAACTTATCATAAGAATCAGATATGCTTACCCTTTCTCCAAACTGCTCCATGAAGTCTGAATGCATCTCACTCCAAGATGAAATAGAACATGCTGGAAAGAAAGAAAACTAGTCTCTAACATCACCCTCTAGAGTTTGAACAAACAATTTCATCCATAGGTCTTCATGGAAAACCTCAAAATCTTTCATCACATCAGCAAAACACTGAACATGTTTTCTTTGTGACTGATACTGGTTCCTATTAAACTTAGGCAAGTATCCCCTGATTTTATCAGGGATCTTATTAGGGAAACCAGGTATGCCATCATAACAAAATGACACCTATCCTCTGACAAAAGAAACCCTGTGAACATCCATCACTAGCTACAAATTTGTATATCTACTTGAAAATCTTCAAGACCAATGATAGGAAATCTATACTTGAATTGAACCTTCTTTTGTCACTGAATTTTCCCTACATACTTCACACTTATATGTCCTTTCTTTAATGACAAAACCATTTGATAAGGACCATGCAAATGCAATACATTGAATGGAGAATACCTGGATTACCCTACTGAATGTTGCTACCTTCCTCTCAGCTAAATGAAATCCCAACAAAACTTCACAACTTAGGTTCTTTCTAGCATAGAGTCGCCACCTCTCTTCAGAGGACACAAATTTTACTGATTTGTCTTGAAACACCAATAGACTCTGAGCACTCCCACATAAAAGCCACACATAAATCAATCAGCAAATTGAGGTAGCACATTTGCAAATCTGAAAAGCAATTCTCAGATTGGAAAACGTAAAAGACTCTTCCCCAAACTGAATACAACAAGACTCTGGGATACTCTTACCAGTAAACTTATTTCAGTCCCCAGTAGAGTCACCATCTTGTTGGTCTTTAGAAACACTTATGCCATAAGGCTGCCAATATACCCTCAGATGGATTTTAGGAATGGTTAGCTCCAAAATGTTATGAGGTCTTAGGGTAATTGGACCAACTATAGGGACTTAATATGCCCTCTTCTGCTTCTAGTTTTGCAAAACCAAGGCGGGTGCACCTAACCTAGTATAAAATAGACTTCATACACCAAGAACTAGGTTTGAATAATAGATAAATGGATAGCAAGAAAGTACTGAATGTTAACCACACACTCATTGACTCTCCATTGCTATGGGGTAGAACCTTACACAGCCAAATACTGCAAACTTAAGGAATGGTTCTTAATTTATGCTTTTGGGATCATAACAATAACAATCAATATTTGTTGATAAAGAGATAATCATTTAGGCTAGTGCATCATCCATTGGGCAAGATCTCCTAGAACATGAATGCTACACACTCCAAACAATAGCTAAGATTCCAAGCCATAAACACACCTACAATCCCCTTCACTACTTATGAGATATCCTTACATAGACAACAAGATAGACCTATGTTCCAACTAAAGTATCATTTCATCTAATCCTAGATTAGAACTCAAGAATGGATACATATACATAAAATAATATGTAGAGAACTAGAAAGTTCAGAATCTATCTAAGTTGACACAAAGGAGAGATAAGAGTCTTGTACTTGTATTAAGTATGAAGAATCCTTAAGTGAAAATAGTCAAACCAGAGGAGTCAAGCTAGCAAATTATAGCTTAGACCTGCAGCTTTTTCTCTATCATCAATAGAATACCGAATGCAAAAGTATTACAATCTTGGATCCAGGACTAGGAACACTTCAGAACTTCAAAATTGGAACCCCGAATGAGTCAAAAATTTGACCATTTATACCACTAGCTACCCTGGAATCCCAAAGATAGGATGCGACAAGCTTTAGACAGCTAGGGTATAGGTTACAACAGCTAAACCAATTGGAAATGATAAAAAATTTATTACAGGGGCATGAAAGTTAGGCAACCCAAAGAGAAAAGATCTCAGACTGATATTAAGATCAAGCCATAAGACCAGGAGATTGCCATAAAAACCAGTCTAATCAACCACCTACAAACACTTCTTGAGCCAAGATTGAAATCATTCCTATACGATGCAAATCCCTGCAATTAACTATCAAATATTTTGGACCACATTATAGCAACAAGCGCCACCAAACCAGTCAAATCTAGCCAAGACAACATTTAAAACCAATCTTTTTTGTTACAAAAACTCTCTGCAAGTCCAAATGGTCACAATGCAATTCGTGGGCTTGAGGTTTTAAAACATCCAAACACCTCAAGTCAACTCTGCAACGGCGATGCCAGACAGTTATCACATGATCGCATAGCTCAAAAATGGGCTATGCAAACATGCGACACGCCACTTCCCACTACCTTCTGTATAACCACCGACGTTGCCGCTTGCCACAAAAGGGTTTTTCGCATGTTCACAAGCCAAAAAACTAGCTCATGCGAACATGCAACAAGTTGCTAACATGCATCATGTCATCTACCATGTCACTGCCGAGATACCCCAACCTAGGCCCGCGTTCAAACCTTATCATCCTGCCAGCTTAGAACAACCAGAGATCGCCATGAAAGCACTTGCCAACATGACCATCAACAAATACAAATGGGCCCCAGCACATGTGGCACCCTATCACATGATCACATACCCCAGAGATGGGCTATGAGAACATGCGACCACCCGTAGACTACTACCTTGCCGCCACTGCATGAAGTCAATAGAAAATGTCAATCGCATGATCGCATAGCCTTGCAAAAGGCTATGTGAACATGCGACTAACCACCAGCAAAATGCCACCACTACCTACCACCTCAACATCCAAAAGATGCCCCATCACCTGCTACCGGGCCCCAGGGACATGTGGCAAGCGGTCGCATGATCACATAGCCAAAAATTGGGCTATGCAATCATGCGACAGACAACCCTAGGCTGCCACATCATCACCTCAGACCAACCAAACAACAACCACTAACTGCTAAGAACTAGGACCCATGCGGATAGATGGTAAGCGGTCGCATGATCACATGTCAGAAAAGTTTGATATGCAGCCATGCGACAACCAATAAGAACATGCCCCCTGCCACCCCTCTGACACCGAGCCCACTTCATTGAAGAGACGCTTGTAACAAACAAAATCAATGGCAGGTGCATGATCGCATGGGGAAAGAATATTCCATGTGATCACACACTGACCGTTGATCTCCTCCCTCTGCCGCTTTGAAGAAACTAGCCTCACATCATCGCACTTGCGCACCTAAGACAAAGTAGACCGCCAGGTAGCTGAACAGGACTAGGACCCACATGGCTAGGTGGCAAGCAGTCGCATGATCACATGTCAAAAAAGTCTAACATACGGCCATGCGACAACCAATTAGGAAGATTCTGGACCCACCATCTAGTCAAACTTGCCCAGTTAAGACCAAGGTCAAAAATACACAAAGTTTCCAACACCAAAAGACAAGCGCACAAAATCCAGAAGGCACAGGTCGAAAACAATGAGGGTTTTCACACAGAATGAAAACATCATAAATTTTTTTATAACATCATGGGTTTTCGACGCTATGGCAGATTTTGAAAATTTGTTTCCCGCAGACCTTAGAATTTGAAAATCTTTTTGGGTTTTGCGATTCAGCTCATGCAAAATGGACTAGGGCAAGGTGACACATTGAAGAGCATGGGGCAGGACACCTAACAAAAACTTTGTAGGGAAGAGGCCATTCTCATAAGATTTTTCTATGATAGAAAAATGGCCTAACATTATGGTTGATTGGGAGCAATAGAAGATCAGGGTAAGATGAAGGTTGAGAAGTTTCATTGGCAGAACCTTTAAGTTATGGAAAATGCAAATAGAGGACTATCTATCTCAAAAGGATTTATGACGACCATTGGAAAGGAAATCAAAGAAAGCATCAATAATAACTATTGAGGATTGGGATATTCTTGACAGAAAGGCACTTGGAAGTATTCAATTATGCCTAGCAGAATTAGTGGATTTTAATATTCGGATAGAGAAGACATCTAAAGAGTTGATGGAAACCCTAGAAAAGTTGTATGAGAAGCCCTCTACTTCAAACAAGGTATTTCTCATGAAGTGTTTGTTTAATATGAAGATGGAAAAAGGTGGATCTTTTACTAATCATTTGAATGAGTTTAATACGGTTACCAGTCAATTATCTTCTGTAAATTTTATTTTTGATGAAGAAATCAGGGCTCTCTTGATTTTGTGTTCTTTTCTAGAAAGCTGGAATGGCTTGGTAATGGTTGTTAGTAACTTTATTTTTGGCTCTAATATCCTAAAATTTTATGATGTTATTGGTGTGATTTTGAGTGAGGAAACTTGTACGAAAAGATCGGGTGGATCTACATATGGAAGTGTCTTGAATGCACAAAATAGAGGCAGAATGAATGAGAGAGGAAATAATTATAGAAATCATGGGAAATCAAGAAGAAAATCAAAGGGAAAGAGGTTTGACTAAAAGGAGAAAATGATTGTTGGTCTCAGAAGAATAAAGGAGACAAACAAGAAGGTAACAATGAGGAAAATGTGGTAAGTAATAAATCTAAAGAGGATGCTTTTCTTCTTTCTTTAGAAAGTGCCAATGATTCATGGGTTTTAGATTTTGAGGCTTCATTTCATGCTACACCCCATAGAGGTTATTTTGTTGATTATGTCCAAGGGGATTTTGTGCTAGTTTATTTGGGAGATAATGAACCTTGTTAGATTATTGGAAATGGGAAATTTAAGATTAAGTTGCAGAATGAGAATCATCGGCTACTACAAAAGGTAAGACATATTCCAAGGCTAAGTAGGAATTTAATTTCAATAGGGAAACTAGGTGAAAGTAGGCACCTTATATCTTTGTATAGGTCATACTATTCCTTCTACTTTAATTGTTTCAGAGAAAAATGAATGTTCAAGAATAGTTGATGTAGTTGAACAGGAAAAACATCAAATAATTGCTATAGATTCTAACAAAACAATGTCGCACAACAAACTTAGGCACATGTGTGAAAAAGGTATGAAATTACTTCATTCAAAGAAAGTTTTACCAAGTCTGACATGTGTCAATATGGATTTTTGTGAAAGTTGTGTATTGAAAACATAAGAGAGTTAGTTTTGTGAAGAGTGGGAAGGAAAATAAAAATGAGAAATTAGAGTTTGTGCATATAGATATATGGGGACTAGCTCTAGTATCTTTCCTTGGTGGATCTTTGTATTATGTTACAGTTATACATGACACAACAAGAAAAGTAGGGATTTATTTCCTTAGACAAAAATTTGATGTATTTTAAACTTTTAAGAAATGGAAATGCTTGGTTGAGAATGAGACTGGTAGAAGGCTCTAATTCTCAGATATGATAATGGTGGTGAGTATAGTCACACAAAATTTGAAGATTATTGTTCCTCTAATGGTATTCATAGACAAAAAACTATACCAATGACTCCACAAGAAAATGGAGTGGTTGAACGCATGAACATGGCAATAATGGAGTGTGAAAGGAGTATGAGGTTGCATGATGGGCTTCCATTAAACATGTGGCTAGAGGCTATAAACACTATTTTTTATTTAATAAAAAATTGATCAGATAGTTGTCTTGCACCTATATAGACCCTCTTTGGCATGTTTGATATTATGTACTAGTTCATCTTTGGAATTGTAGTCCATATTTATTTTTTAAGGTAGTAAGCCTTCCCTTGTTTTAATTTGAGAAGTTAGATCTACGAATTGTACCTAAATACACGTGCATTCCCTATTTTACTAAATCCTTTAACAAGGTAATACTTTTAACTTGAAGTAATTATTTGTGGGTTCCATTCCCACCTTGGTTGTTCCCCTAATAGGATTTCCATGATAAAAACTATGGTGTTATGATGTTGTGGATGTTTACTTTATATTTTAGCTAGGTACTTTTTATTTATGTTGGTTTATGATTAAGAAATTAGTTGAAAAAAGTATAAAGTTGTAGAACATTGAATCACCTCCCCTCCCGCGCTCTCAAATTTTTTTGACACTATCATTATGTGCTTTGAATGATAAGGAGAATAAATCTTTAAGAATTTTTGTACAAAGGATAAAATATTCTTTAACTATAGGATGAAATTTTTATAGAGCATGCATTACCAATACAAAATGTGTTGATGATTTGGAGAAATTGATAAAGGAGAGCCAAAAAAAATTCACTAAATTATTTACATCTTTTGATCCCTTGAAAAATTTAGTTTCTAGTAATGAAGGAAAAGTCATTTTTTGATGGATAAAATAATGAGTTTGATCACAAAGAATGAAAGGGTGACAGGGATGATCAGTGAGCTAATAATCTTGATAACTTTTAAGATGAACATTTTTTAAAGTGGATTTAGAGAAGTAGAGACAACATACGACTCACCTTATGTAGATCTAGCCTACATTCAGCCAAGAAACTTGTCTGGGATATAGGTGGTCAGATTTAGATCATTGACAATATGAAGAAGAGTTGGTATGGATATTTTAGTTCATTGAGGATCATATTTTCTAAATAGAATACTTGTATATAGGCACAATATATAAAAAAATTGGCAAAGGGTTTTGGTTGTAGACCCCTGCATTTACCATTGATGTCAAAGGGGAAGAGATATACAATATTTAAAATATTTATTCAAGTTAGGGGAGAAATGGAGAGCATGTGTTTTTTTTAGAGTAGTTAGTATTTTTGGCATTTTTGACACTTAGTCATTTGTCACTAAGTGTTGCCATCAATGACAAAGGAGGAGATTCTAGGAAAGATAAACAAAATTTGTGGACTTATATATTTTCATTGATGGAAACTATATGGTTTACACATATTTTATGAATATATTTTGGTCATATCAAATGATTGAAAGAAAATAATTTCAAGTATTATAGAAATAGACCGGTTTAATGTGTTTTTGGAAATGCTTTAGTACAAACACACATTTTTTTAGTTTTGTGTTGCAAACCTAGGAGGAGAATGAAAATCTTACAATCTATCTTATCCCACCTTCAAAACTCTTATTTTTTCATTAGAATGATTTATTACATTATGTGTATTAGTTTTTCGATTAACAGTGAAGAATGGTGATAATTTTTTACCTGATCCTTATGTGATCTTAGTAGACCAATTTTTTGTTTCATTTATGAGTTTGGGGACATAAAAATGAAATGGTAGAATGCTTATATGTCATTATTCAAGGTCCACATAATGTTTTGCAAGTGGATTTGTAGTATATTACTATGATGACCCAGTGTTGAATCAATTTTGTTTGTTGATGTATAAGATCAAGTTATTTAGTGGTTTTGATGTATCATACAAATTCTATGTATGTGAAGGTTATATGATCAAAGGTTTGATTTAGAGAAAAAAAGAGATAAAGCATTAAGTATATTTACTCTATATATTATACCTACATGGAATTATTTTGGCATATATAAATTATCTAATCATGTTCATCAATTGTAGATTGTAATGAAAATGAGCTTCAAGTACATATCCAAGTAGATCCCTCCCTTGTCACGAGCACGATTGGTTCCCAATAGGTGGCCACTCAAAGGAGGCAGAAAGATAAGATTTATGTGGAGCCGAGAGTAAATTCCCATCATTTCAAATGTGACCATGAAGACTTTTGTGATATAATAGGCATGGTGAGGGATATGGACATTGATTCATTTTTCCCTTTTAAGTACAAATCCTTAAAAACTCAGCTATTGGGGTTACTTCTTAGATAGGTGTCTCTATGGGGAGACTATGGATTCCCTTAAAAATTAAAATTTTTGGGAAAGATCAATATTAAAAAAGACTTTTTGAAGACCGTATTAAATTAGATCCCTAAAAGTATTAAGATCATTGCAGATTCTAGGAACATCTCAACTATGGAAAATGCCAAGAGGCCTTAGGACTATGTAAGAGGACTATGGGAAATTTAGAAAGGAAAACTAAGAGTAACCCTCTACAACATAAGGACCTAGAAAAGGCTACACAGGACATGACCAAGCTAGAGGTAGAGGTGTATACGATTATCAAGAGTATTGCTTGATCTACTCCATTATTTTCATAGATTTTTTAATTCTATTTTATGTTGTTTCCTATATGTTGGTTTTCAACTACCATTTTCTATGTATTTCTTAAGGGTAGATTTTTATTTTTGGGCATGTTTTTCCTTGGTACTTTTGTTGGTGTGTATTTCTAGATCTGTAATCTTCTTTTGTTGAAGGGTTTTGGGTCCCTTCAAATCTTGATTTATTAGTAATCAAATAGCTTTTTGTTTATTCAAAATATATTTGTAAACATCAATAGAATTCATATGGGGATGGTACCCACAAAATGGTCCACTAATCAGAAGTGTCTTGTGAAAGATATTGACCTTGTGAGGATTCTATTACATCTGTATAGTGTATATCTCCTTTTGAAATGACTAGGACCTATTAAAAGTCTTTGATCCTATGAGGAGTCAATTATATAATACAAAAATGGGATCTTAATATTTATACAAAGTGCTTACTACACATACTGTTGGGAGTTCCCTTTGATCTTCACTTGTAGATTTATACTTTGATGGATAACTTAAATAACACTTTGACTCTATCACCACTCCAAAGTCTACAAGAAAGAGGGCCAATTAACAAGGATCAAAAGAGATCCTCCTACACTTTGAGCCTCAATACTCAGGTGGGTGTACCCTTGATTCACTTCTTGAAAGGAATCACTAAATGATATACAACTATATACTCTTTATTAACTGCTTTAAGATTTCATCATTTGAATGTGTGTGTGTGGTTGATGACAATGAAATGCCTCCAGAAGATGGACCAGTGCCTTAACCTAGGGAAAAGAGTCACCCAATTACATACATCAGCTGAAGACCTTAACTCAAACATAATTGAATGCAGGATAAGTGCTTTGCCTATTACCCCTCTCCCTCAAACACAAGGACATCAGATTCATACTTGGTTGTAAACTCACTAAACCCACCTAAAATACTTTAATCCTAACTTTGTTAGGAACTCAGAGATGACTTCACAATACTCTTTGTTTACCATATGTTAATACACTTTGTGACACTAACATATATGGGCTCAGAACCAAAACAAGAAGACATACACAAATGCAAGATTGGAACTCAATAGTATTTTCATTAACAAAGATAGGAAAGACCCAAAATCCAATTCCTCTATTAGTATAACACTATTAACAACCAGGGACCAAAAGAAAAATGTTTTGGAACCCTTACTCAGTCAAAATTCTGCAACTTATACTCCCTAGTCATCTTGGAATCCTCAAAGAGAATGCAACAAGCTATGTATGACTTAGGGTTAGGGTTTCAACCACCCAACCAACTGGAGATGGTCACAAAGTTATTACAAGGGTGGAAAACTAGGCAACCAGGAGAAATAAAATCCTGGAATGATCCTCAATCATGATAAATTCTCTATGAAGGTACTGAGAACCATACAAACACTCAAAATGTTAACCCTTTTAGCCACCTCCAACACACCTTGAGCACAAAACCACATAGTATAGACCTCTACAAATAGTCATGGCACACCCTGGATCACACTGCAACAACAAGCACCGCCAAACAAATCAAATCCAGTTGTGAAAACATTCAATTTCGGTCCTTTCTATCACTAGGAAACCCTCAGAAGATTTGAATTTGAATAAAAATGGTTACCTCCAAGTGCCAGTAGCAAATCGGCGATCCACGTTCAAATCTGAGCCAACTTTATATCGCAACTATTTGATCCTTTTATTTTGTAGTCTTTTAAGATTTAACCTTAGAGGAATCCTAGTTTACATTTAGTGATTATGTGATAATGCTTTTCCCTATTCATAGAATGAAACCTTAACCCATCTTTAACACTAGTGAATCAATGAACAAAGGAAAAAACTTGACCTCAGTCTCATCTAGCGAACCGGCGACTGAAGGACTTTTTGCCTATTCACGAAACACTTTATAACACCACTAGAAAGTTTAGCGATTATGTGAACGCTTGTTTGCTAAACCACTAAAACATTTAGAGAACTGTCATTTCTTCTTGTGAATGAGTGAAACCTTTTAAAATTTATCAGTCGCTAAAAAATTTATCAAGACCGCCAAACCCCATCAGGCCCACCTGCAAACTGCCACATGTCACCACACCATTTGCTACTTATGCTCGGTCATCCCTGACATAGGTCCCATTGACACATCCAAGTAAGATGCAAGATCAATAGATGGCATATGATCTTAAGCCTTTGACACAACCCATAAGATCATACGCCCATCGTCAATCAGCTAACAGTGTTAGGACCCTCTGACAAGCCTGGGAACTAGGTCCCACTAACAGCTACCAATGTGTTCATACATGGACCAATCTCAGACCACCATTTGTACCTATGTGTCACTTTGGACCCACCTATTGTTGACCTTAATATACTGGGAGATTAGACGGCTGACGCAAGATCTGAAGGGCTTTAAAGATTCTATGCACCTTTATGCCAGTCGTCAATCTTTGAATCTTTAGACTAAGACACTGGGCCCACCTGACAACATTCCAAATCACTATCTTCATTCAATAGCAAGCTGCCACCTTAGCACCTATCTGACAATGGGTCCAGATGTATTATCATTTAAAAGAGGGACCACCACTTCGTGATTCAGCAACCAAAGGAAAGACAAGCCGCTCGTCGGGTTACCTAAAAATTTTAGGTAACTGCCAGACATTAAGATATTACGCGAACACATAGTCGCGTGATCACATAAAAGAAGTGTTAACTACTAGGGATCAAGCAATCATGTGACTAACTGAGAAAAGAAAAGCACACATGCAAATTAGAACTTTAAGTGACCTAATAAAGTAACATGAAATTATAACAAGGCCAAGGTTAAAACAAAGGGTTTTTGAATATAATGGCTAGTTTTTTGAAAATTATGCTTAGGGTTCTAGCCAGAGGCATGAAAAATGATTTTAGGGACCAGAAGAAACATGCTAAGGCCGTGAAATATTGCAAGGAAAGACCAGACAAAAGATAGAAGACCATGGAAATTCTTTCAAGTGCTAACAGTGGCTCTGTTTAGGGAAGTGTGGCTCTTGTAGGCATAGCAAGAATCTAGAATCACTAGTTATAGCAGACCACCTACTGGACAAAATTTTGAACAATTGAGAGCCACAGGGCAAAACCCTAGGAACAGGATAAAACAGGGCAGGGGCAAGCAACTTATTTATAGAAATTTACAGAATATACAAACCTAACTACTGTTCATGGAAATAAAATACCTTCAATTGAAGTATTTCTTCAAGAATTGTCCATGAACTGGAAATTCCTAAACATCACCATTTAATTCTTTCACAATATATGAATCTTGGCCCCATTTCTCATGAATTAAATATGGCCCTAACCAAATTGGATCAAACTTACCATGTTTTCCCTTATCCTCCAATCTGGCATTCCAAATTAACACCAAATCACCAGGTTTAAGCTTCCTCTCAACAGCCTTCCTGTCATATAAATTCTTAACCTGCAACTACAATTTGGCATTCCTTGCAACTGACTCTCTTCTAGTCTCATCCAACCTAATGAGGTCCTTAATTCTCAGCTGCATCTCATCATCTATGTCATCATCATATAACTAAACAAATTTATACATTTCTAGTAAATTATTCTGAGCCATTCTTGCATGAATTCCATATAATAGGTCAAATGGTGCACACCCAATTTCCCTCTTCACAGTTACCCTATCAGCCCATAGAGCTAATGGTAGCTTTGAATTCCATGCCCTCTTATTCTTTTCAAGAATCCTCTTCAAGATCCTAATCAAACTCTTATTAATAGATTTTGTCTGTCCATTTCCTTGTAGATGATAAGGTGAGGAATTAGAAATCTAAATTCCCAAACCTTTGCAAAAGTCCTTATATTCAGCAGACCTGAAGCACATGGCATTACCACTTACTATTCTCTCAGGGAAACCAAACCTTGTAACAATATTATTCATTAGAAAATCAATTACCACCTTGCTAGTTGCATTTCTTGTAGGTATAGCTTCTACCCACTTTGTAAAGTAATCAGTGGCAACTAAAATCCATGAGTGTCCTCCACTAGACTTGTTTGGTGTCTCCCCTATGAAATCAATTCCCCATTGTTGGAAAGGAGCCTGAACTTCTACTGGTTTTAATGGCACATTACCTAAAAAATTTAGCTTACCAGAGAACCTTTGACAAGCATCACACCTCCTTACCAACTATTCTGCATCCTTGAAGATTGTGGGCCACTAGAATCCTACTCTCAAGACTTTATGAGTAGTTGTTTTACCCATATAATGCCCACCACAAAATCCCTCATGCATTTATTTCAACAACTTATTAGCCTGATTTTCATCTACACATTTCAACAATATGCAATCCAAATTCTTTCTATACAATTTACATTTCACAATTACATACTTGATAGCCTGTAATTTTAATGTCATGTTCTGATTATCATTCACGTTATCTAGACATCTCATGTTTCTCAAGTAGTAGATAATATCTTGATACCAAACACAATCATCCATATCGCATGTATAATCAATTTCAGAATGATTTACTTGATTTGCATCAAGATTGGATTGAGCCATCAGTTTTTCCAATCCTTATCCTCTAATCAATTTGGTAATCTGGACCTCAACATTGAATTCTTGGATCCTATTAATCCATCTGCATCTTCTACCAGACACCTCTTACTGTGAGAAAATATCCTTCATAGCTGCACTTGGCACAAAAGAAATCACAACTGCTCCCATCAAGTAACACCTAAAAGCCTTGATTGCCTTCACAAGTGCATAAGCTTGTTTCTCATTTATGTCATACTTCAATTCTACAGCCTACAAAGATTTACTGAAAAATGCAATAGGCTGCTCATAACCATCCTTATTCTTTTGTAACAAAATTGTAGCAATAGTGTGAAAAGATGCAAAGGAAAAAATATACATTGGGACATTATAATCAGGTTCCTTTAGCACTGGTGCATCTTTAATAGCCTGCTTGATATTTTTGAAAGCCTCATTAGGCTCACCCTCCCAATTGATTGCAAATCCTTTCTTCAACATCTTAGAAATAGGTCTAGTAACCTCTGCAAAATTTGTCACAAACCTCCTTAAGAAATTGACCTAACCAAAGAAGGACTGGATCCCTTTAACATTCTTTGGTCTCTAAATTTTATCAATGGTTGTTACCCTCTCAGGGTCAATTCTCACTCCTTGCTTCCCAACTAAGTGGCCAAGAAACCTACCCTCAATGAAACCAAATGCACATTTCCTTGGATTTAAAGAAATGCCAAATTCCAAGGCCCTCACAAATATTTTCTCTAAATGAGTACAATGGTCTTCTTCCTTCTTGGAATAGGCAGTTAGATCATCTTGATATACAACAAGGAAATCATTGATAAAATCTGAAAAGGCAACATCCATTGCCCTCTAAAAAGTAGCACCAGCATTTGTGAGACCAAAAGGCATTCTCACATAAACATATGTCCCCCAAGGTGTAGTGAAAGTTGTCTTAAACTATTCTGATTCTTTGACAATGACCTAATTGTAACCAGAGAAACCATCCATCATACACATTAATTCTAATCTGGTTACTCTCTGCAACATAGCTTCCATATTGGGTAGACAATAATTATCCTTTAATGAGCTGATGTTCAAATTCCTGAAGTCCACACAAAGCCTGATGTCACCATTATTTTTCCTCATAGGTAAAAGGTTTGACACCCAAGAAGAGTGCCTTATAGGCCTGATAATGCCAGCATCTTTCAACTTCATCAACTCTTCTTGCATCTTGGGTGCCAAAGTGGGATTAATAGGCCTTTTTTTTTGCTGGAAAGGTTCAGTATCTTCTTTCAATGGAATAATATGCTAAAAAAAATCTTCTCTATAAACCTTCAAATCATCATATGACCATGCAAAAACATGCCTGAATTTTCTTAATAATTCAATAAAAGATTTCTTTACCTTTTGAGATATATCTCTACCAATGTATACTTTCTTAGGTGCCTCATGTGTTCCAAGATTTATCTCCTCTAGATCAGCATGATCTTCTCTTTTGATATTCTTTTGAACTCTATCCTAGTTATCAAAGACAGTCTCTAAAAGAACAAGCCCCTTGGGCACTTTGTTAGTTCTAAGCTGAATGACCTCATTGCCAAAGATAGTCTCCCTTCCTTCTACTAACTCAACCAAGGCTAAACAATCAAATTCTTGACCATGATACCGATCTTCACAATTCATAAACTTCAAGATATCATTATCATCATCAAAAACTTGCCAATTCTCAATATTATCTAGTATGTTAGGCCTAGCCTGAATTTCAAATTTAGAGATACCATAAAATGTAATATCATTGGGATTGATTCCAATATTGGCTAACAAGTCAGCCATCTTATTGTTACTCCTATCCTTCCATTCAATATTGAAGGCATCAAAATGCTCAATCAAATCTCAAACTACATTCCTATATTGTTTTAGCCTCTTGTTCTTGGAAGCATATACTGACCTGACTTGGGGTAGCACCAACTCAGAATCACCAACAACACTTAAACACTTAATACCATTCTTTTGTGCCAACCTCAATCCTAACAACAAAGCCTCATATTCTGTTATATTGTTGGTACAAAAGAAATTCAATGTGAAAGAAAATTTGTAGGTGTTTCCATCAGGAGAAATAAGTAAAATACCCGCTCCTTCTCCATCTTTACAATTTGCACCATCAAAGTACATTACCCACAAATCACCCTTCACAAAATTAACACTTACCTCAACAGAGATAGGTGACAAAATAGGTTCATTCTCAAGTATAGGGATCTCTGCCCTAAAAGCATTAATATCAGTATCCACAAAGCATGTAATCTCATTATCAACATTTATCTCAATCATGTGGCATATGCTTGGCTCTCGTTTAATCTTGACAAACTGATCATCAATCTTGAAAGTGGCATAGGACAGATCACACTATAAACTTCCACCCATGGCAGTACTCCATCTTCTAGATAGTAGCATCCCATAATGAGGAGGGATATCCACCACCAAAACACTCATTGTTAACTCTTTCTCTGGATATGTTGCCAACCTATATGGCATTGCATTGATAGTCCTAATAACTGGTACCTCCCTCTAATCCATTGCACAACATCTACCTTGCACTGTATCAAATTTAAGGCCTAACTTCTCCATAATTTTGAAAGGCATAATAATTTTAGAGGCACCACTATCAATCATACAATTTCTTAGCTTCATTCCATTCACAAGAACACTTAAAAAGAATGGATCAATATTTTCAAGGCTGGCATTGACAGAACTATCCAAATATATAGGAGGAATTTGAGACACAATTCCCTGAGTAGCAACATCTTTCAAAGCTTTATGCTAAGATCCATTGCATGCAACATCATTGTTATGAACATTATCTACCCATGCAATATCTCTATTCTTGTGTTCAGGGATCCTCAGTAATTCTGACAATGGAACCTTAACTATAATTTGGGACAATATAGATAACATATCAACAGGAGCAGAAGAAGGAATTTCAATCTGCACTACCTTAATATCCTTTTGCTTATTTGATACATTAGGTGTATTGACCACCCTCATTTTTTCAACCTTAGCCATTGTGTTAACTAGATTCTCAATCTCACTAGAAAATTTTTCAACTCCAACTCCCTTAGGCTCATAATTCTTACCTTTTACATTCTTGAATTTCACCATGTGATCACCTTTTGATTTGTTCTCATTAGGCTCTTTGGAGTTGGTACTCTTTATAAATATTCTTGTAGCTTTCTCATTTGCATTCCTTGTCACCATGCCTCTAGTTTGCACTTGGGCAATCATTTCTACAGTAATCCTCTCCATCTCTTCTTTAGAAGGTCTTCTTAAATTTACTAGCTTAGAAGAAGAGTTCATATTACATGTTTTCTTATCAACATCTTTATCATCAGAAAATACCTCTTGATGAAAAAGGGCCTAATTGTGTCTCTTCACATTTACATCTACCTCTTCATCAAAATTAGAATCATCTTCATATCCTATATATGAAGTAGCCATGTTGCATCCAACATCATCTTGATCTTTTTCTTGATCTATCTCCTCATTGCCACAATCTTGATTTGTAGCCATAGAATGTGCAACCAAACAATGCTCTACAGAATGAGGGGACTGGCATGCAACACACTAAGGTATGTCCTCCATTTATCAACATCTTTATCATCAAAAAATACCTCTTGATAAAAAAGGGCCTGATTGTGTCTCTTCACATTTACATCTCCTCTTCATCAAAATCAGAATCATCTTCATATCCTAGATATGAAGTAGCCATGTTGCATCCAACATCATCTTGATCTTTTTCTTGATCTATCTCCTCATTGCCACAATCTTGATTTGTAGCCATAGAATGTGCAACCACACAATGCTCTACAGAATGAGGGGACTGGCATGCAACACACCAAGGTATGTCCTTCATGACATTTATTAAAGCTTTTTGTAGAGGGTCAAGGACACCTCTGTCCTTGTTATTTCTTGCAATAAGGACAATAGGCTTGCCATCCTTCCATTGGGTGTTGTAGGGGCAGTTCTGCAATCTATTCTACTTATTGAAATTGTTGTTGAACTGAGACCTCTCATTGGTAGGAGCACTAATGTTCCTATTTGCAGGTGCCTTCAAATCCTTCAATGCATTGAGCACCTTATCCAATTTTTCTTCTTCTTGCCTCCTAGTTCCAACACTCTTATCATTTTCTTTTTTGTATCTCTTGTCCCCAAACAACTTAGGGTCATCTCTCTTTCCACCCAACTTCCCTAATATTTTCATATTGTTTTCAATATTGACAACAATCCTAAAAGCATCCCTAAGAGATCTTGGTTCTTTTTCCCTCAACAAGTATCCCATCTTTCCATCAAATACATTGAAATATGTAGTTAGACAAACATTGTCATCTAACCGCATAACTTGGAACAACTTATGCATACCCTTCTAAAATCTCATGTTGAATTCAGCTGCAGACTCATTTTGATTTTTCCTTATGGTATTGAATTCATTCAACATGAAACTAGCATTAGGCCTATCACCATACTACTCTTTGAAACATCTCTCAAAAGAATCCCATGTGTCAATACATTTATCAGGAAGTCTCTTAAACCAATCTCTAGCATCGTCCATTAGAGATTGAACAAAAAATTTCATGACTACATCCTCATAGTCTACCTCATAATCATTAAGCATATCAACAAATAACCTAAGATGCTCCTCACAACTAATAGCATTATTACCAGAAAACTTAGGTACCTTATCTCTAATATCATTTGAAAAAGCATTCAGATAGCCAGGAATTCCATCAAAACTAATTTTCCTATAGCCTTCTAGTTGCATAGGTCTTCTTTGAAAGCTTGAACTAGTGTTAATCCTAGGATCAACATTAGCACTAACATTTCCATCTACTTGTGCATTTGACTGCTGCCTAGGATCAGCACCTATCCTAGTAGATGAAGAAGGAATTGAACTAGTAGCATTACTAAGTGGAATAGTAGTAGTCATAGATGGCATACCTAGTTTAGTAGTAGATGGACCAAGAGCATTAGCTGATGAATCCTTCAAGAACTAGATCTTTCTTCTCTTTTCTACAATGGAAGCTTCAATTTCAGCCTTCTCTAGTTCTCTTGCAAGGTCCTCATCTTCTTTTCTTCTTCTTTCTATTTCTATGTCCTTATTTGAATTGGGTGGTGGGACCCCCAATATTGTCAATGATCTACTTTTTTGATGTCCCACCATCTTTTTCTTTCCCTTCTCACCAATAGCAACAATAGGCCTAGTGATCTCATGCCCATCTTTATCTTTAGGCAAAGAAACATAACTTTGCACATGTCTAACCACATGGCCCTCCTTATCAAATTCCTGATCTTGCAATAAGTTCTCTTGCTCACTCCTCAAGGCCTCAAGATCACCAAAGACATCATGTTGCAAAGTCTTAGGAGTAGAAGCAAGCATCTTGTTTATCTCCTTCATTTCATTAATCTTTCTAAGGAGAGACTATCTTTCTATCAGAGCATTCACCTTCTCAGCCTCTCTCTCCTCTTGCAACCTCTTATGTATGGCATCCTACTCTACCAACTACAACCTTAGTACATTTAAATCATTTGGGTCTACCATAATGTCATTAGAACCTAATGACACATCCATATCAGAAAGATTTTGATATGGGAAGTGGACTTGTCTTGGTCTCATGGGCTCTCTTTTGGAATTATCTTCATCAAAATCTAGATCAATCTCCAAACCCATCTCTCTAGCTTGCTCATCCTGACCTGTAGGCAATGAACCCTCATCTTGAAATACAACCTCTGGGGTATCATAAAATCTATCTTTGGAGGGACCACCATCTGATCTAGAAACTCTATCCTATGAACCTTCCTCACTTGAGGAAACATGTGGTGCTCTACCTCTAGTATTTATTTGTTCTCTTATGGGAGCACTAGTAGACTCACCGTTCCTTCTAATCCAACTCTTCTTCTCCTGTCTAGGCAATTGCTCTAGAGTAACCTTTGGATTCTTTCTGACAAAGGACCTAGTATTCCTCCTCTTGTCCATGATTTACAATATATAGCACTAGTTCTAACCTTTTGAGTCACCACCCACCTAGATGGGAAATCTTTCAACTTGAATACAATAGGAAAACAAGAGTGCACTTTGAAAATATTTTATATCTAGACTCTCCATAGTAGAGTCACCATTTTGTTGGGGACTCAGATGGGTAAATCAATCTAGTCAACAAAAGATTTTGAATATAACAAGATAACTACAACCAGAGATCCTAACAGATATACTTCTTCATTGTTGTTCTCCCCATCAAAGTCTCCATTTTGTTGGGATTTCCCTTTCATCTTCACTTGTAGATTTATACTTTGATGGATAACTTAAATAACACTTTGACTCTATCACCACTCCAAAGTCTACAAGAAAGAGGGCCAATTAACAAGGATCAAAAGAGATCCTCCTACACTTTGAGCCTCAATGCTCAAGCGGGTGTACCCTTGATTCACTTCTTGAAAGGAATCACTAAATGATATACAACTATATACTCTTTAATAACTGCTTTAAGATTTCATTATTTGAATGTGTGTGTGTGGTTGATAACAATGAAATGCCTCCAAAGAATGGACTAGTGCCTTAACCTAGGGCAAAGAGTCACCCAATTACATACATCAGCTGAAGACCTTAACTCAAACACAATTGAATCCAGGATAAGTGCATTGCCTATTACCCCTCTCCCTTAAACACAAGGACATTAGATTCTTACTTGGTTGTAAACTCATTGAACCCACCTAAAAGACTTTAATCCTAACTTTGTTAGGAACTCAGAGATGACTTCACAATACTCTTTGTTTACCATATGTTAATACACTTTGTGACACTAACATATATGAGCTTAGAACCGAAACAAGAAGACATACACAAATGCAAGATTGGAACTCAATATTATTTTCATTAACATATTTAGAATCAATATACAATAAGAAAAACACAAAGATAGGAAAGACCCAAAATCCAGTTCCTCTATAAGTATAACACTATCAACAACTAGGGACCAAAAGAAAAATGTTTCGGAACCCTTAGTCAAAATTCTACAACTTATAATCCCTAGTCTTCTTGGAATCCTCAAAGAGAATGAAACAAGCTACGAATGACTTAGGGTTAGGGTTTCAACCACCCAACCAACTAGAAACAGTCACAAAGTTATTATAGTGGTGGAAACCCAGGCAACCAAGAGAAATAAAATCCTGGAATGATCCTCAATCATGATAAATTATCTGTGAAGGTACTGAGAACCACAGAAACACTCAAAATGTCAACCCTTTCAGCCACCTGCAACATGCCTCGAGCACAAAACCACATAGTACAGACCTTTGCAAACAGTCATGGCACACCCTAGACCACACTGCAACAACAAGCACCACTAAACAAATCAAATCAGGCTGTGAAAACATTCAATTTTGGTCCTTTCCATCGTTGGGAAACCCTCAGAAGATTTGAATTTGAATAACAATGGTCACCTCCAAGCGCCAGCAGCAAATCAGCAGTCTACGTTCAAATCTGAGCCAACTTTATATCACAACCATCTGATCCTTTTATTTCATGGTCTTTTAAGATTTAACCTTATAGGAATCCTGGTTTACATTTAGTGATTACATGACAATGCTTTTCCCTATTTGCAAAATGAAGCCTTAACCCATCTTTAACTCCAGCGAATCAACAAACAAAGGAAAAAACTTGACCTCGGTCTCATCTAGCGAACCGGCGACTGAAGGACTTTTTGCCTATTCGCAAAACACTTTATAACACCGCCAGAAATTTTAGTGATTATGTGAACGCTTATTCACTGAACCGCTAAAACATTTAGAAAACTATCATTTCTTCTTGTGAATGGGCAAAACCTTTTAAAAAATTTTGGCTGCTAAAAACTTTATCAAGACTGCCAGACCCCACCGGGCCCGCCTGCAAACTGCCACATGTCACCACACCATTTGCTACTTATGCTCAATCATCCCTGACATAGGTCCCATTGACATGTCCAAGTAAGATGTGAGATCAATGGATGGCATGTGATCTTAAGCCTCTGACACAACCCATAAGATCATATGCTCATCGTTGATTGGGTGATAGTGTCAGGACTCTCTGACAAGCTCGGGAACTAGATCCCACTGACAGCTACCAACGTGTTCATACATGGACCAATCTCAGACTACCATTTGTACCTATGTGTCACATTGGACCCACCTAGTGTTGACCTTAATATACTAGGAGATCGAATGACTGGCCCAAAATCTGAAGGGCTTTAAAGATTCTATGTGCCTATACGCCAGCCGTCGATCTTTGAATCTTCAGACTAAGATAATGGGCCCACCTAACAACATTCCAAATCACTATCTTTGTTCAATATCAAGCTACCACCTCAACACCTATCTAACAATGGGTCCAGATGTATTATCATTTAAAAGAGGGATCACCACTTTACGATTCAGTGACCAAAGGAAAGTCAAGCCGCTCGCCGAGTTGCCTAAAAATTTTGGGTAACCGCTAGACATTAAGATATTACACAAACACATAGTTGCGTGATCACAAAAAAGAAGTGTTAACCACCAGGGATCAAGTGATCATGTGACTAACTAAGAAAAGAAAAGTGCACATGCAAATTAGAACCTTAAGTGACCCGATAAAGTAACATGAAATTATAACAAGGCCAGGGTTAAAACAAAAGGTTTTTGAATATAATGGCTAGTTTTTTGAAAATTCTACTTAGGGTTCTAGACAAAGGCATGAAAAATGATTGCAAGGACTAGAAGAAACATGCTAAGGCCATGAAATATTGTAGGGAAAGACCGAACAAAAGATAGAAAACCATGGAAATTCTTTCAAGTGCTAACACATACAATAAATATACAACTTCACAATACAAAACTTTGATTATTGCTGATGTTTTTAATATCTGATCAGTCCTTGTACCTATGCTCACATAAATTCAATCATATAATTGTCCTTCTCTTCTATGATTATCAAATTCACATACACACATAACATACAAAGTGGGAATATTTTAATTATATCATTACAATATAATTGGCTATGTCTCTTAAACAAACTTCCTTCCTTTATACCTTTCCCTTTATCTAGTCAACCCTTAATTAAACATTACCAAAAAAATTAATATCTCATTCTTCCCTATTAGCTTGTTAGCCAAAACTCAATATACTCTATCTTTCCATGTTTTTGCAATACGCATATTGTCTTAGGAAAACTTCAAAAATCATAACCAAAATAGAGTATCTCATTTAACATGATTGTAGACATCATGAATAGTGTCCATACTATCTATAGTGAATCTCACTAAAGTCCAACTATCAATAGTAAACCTCATTGAATAGATCTTTGTACCTACTCAGTGTAAACTACATTATACTTAGATAGCTTTCTAGGCATCCCTTATCTAAACTAAAGCTAAAATATGTCCATCCAAAATGTATCTATATCTTCCCTTC
This sequence comes from Chamaecyparis obtusa, assembly GCA_027943335.1. Taxonomy (NCBI): domain Eukaryota; kingdom Viridiplantae; phylum Streptophyta; class Pinopsida; order Cupressales; family Cupressaceae; genus Chamaecyparis; species Chamaecyparis obtusa. Next base: position 49,602 of record BSBK01012567.1, read on the forward strand.
AATGATAACTGTATCATATCTCCTTAGCCAAATTTCAAACAATCTCCCCCTTTGGCATTGATGGAAACTTATGAAAAATTGGCTAAGTATGCATAGTTACAAAAATCTTCAAAAATGGCCTGTGAAAACATTATGTTAAAACTTTGTGGATCATCTACTTGTTTACTATCTTATACATATTGTACGTTCCCTTTCTATATACTCTTATAAAGAGTATGTGTGTGTTTGTTTGTTTGTGTGTATATGTATATGTATATGTATATGTATCTGTATCTGTATATATATATATATATATGTATATATATATATATGATGTATATATATATATATATATATATATATATATATATAATATATATATATATATATATATATATGTATATATATATATTTATGTAT
>BSBK01012567.1:55000-133608 GCA_027943335.1 Chamaecyparis obtusa
GTAGAAATCCAAGGATCTTTCCAAAAATTGATAGTATGCCCATTTGATCAATGTTCCAAGAACAACCCTATGTAATTATAGGGATAGTTTTAGAAATATTATTCCAAATTTTGGATCTAGAGAGTAGTGGAAGTTATAAGAATTTTAAAACTCCCCATTATCTAAAGATATTTAGAATGAAGAATGTTGGATAATTTTGTACAATCATTAATGAACTTCTAGATAAATTTTGAGAGGAGGGGCTAATTTAAGTAATGTGAGTTACAAGCATTCAAACACCCATTATCTTTGGGAGTGCATATTTTCTCCTAATAAAAAAAACATAATCTCTTCTATCCTTCTGTTGGTGTTTGAAAACTCTTATGCTCTAATAGGCTACCAATATGCCTTGAGACTAATGTTAGGACTGGTTAAATCCAAATGTGAAAGATCTGCAAGGCAACTGGACCAACTATAGGGTCTTAATATGCCCTCTTCTGCTTCTGGCTCTGCAAAACCAAGGTGGGTGCACCTAATCTAGACAAAATTCAAACCCACTACACACCCTATACTTTTGCATTCATAAAGAAAATCATAGTAAATGATTGCTAAATGCTAACCAGGCAATCATTGAATCAACTCTACTATGTAGGATAAAATGGTCTTGTGAAGGGTATTACTGGTGACGGCATTGATATATAGACAAACAGTGAAAAATGAACCAACTATTGTCAAAGACTCATAGCCATAAATATAAACATTTCAGCCCATCCACTACTTATAAGATCCTTCTGTAGACAATCAAGACTGAATCTATGTCCCCTGTAAAGTATATTTCACTTGATCCTAGACCAAAAACTAAAGACCAGAACATATGCAAAGGGAACCCTATGCAATGGATCAAAAAATCCAAGATTCACAAGAATGACACCAAGGAGAGACTTGGAAGCATGAAAAACTTACATTAAGTATGATGAGTCATGTACATGATCAAAGTAAGATAGAGATCAAACCACTTCAATAACCTGCAAAAGACTTCCAAGAATTCTATTTCACTTACATGCAATGTGACAGAGCCTTCTATTTCCCACTGGAAACAAACAGAATGGAACCTTGAACAAGTCAAAATTTTGACACTTTATACCACTAGCTGCCATGGGAACCCAAAATGGGTTACAACAAGTTACAAAAAGCTAGGGTATAGCCTTCACCAACCAGGTCAAGAAACAGCTAGAAAACCATAAATTTTAGGAACCTCCTATTGCTGCTAATCCAAATTTGAAAATAAATGGTCACCATGCATTCGCGAGCTTCATATTTCTTAACTGTTTGCCCCTAGTCGCGCAATCACATGGTCACAAACCTCACCACCATAAGAATTCGGGCTCCACTTTATGCTTGGTCACATGATCACATAGCACAAAGATGGGCTATGTGAACATGCGACCACCCACACCCCCTTTATCCTCTTCACAACCACCGATGCCACCGCTTGCCACAAGAGAGTTTTTTGTATGTTCGCAAGCTAGAAAACTGGCTCATGCAAACATGTGACAAGCCACTAACATGCACCCTACCAACTGCCATGTCACCACCAAGACACTAACAGCGCATCAGCAATCCACAATTCAAACTGAGATCAACACTAAGTCCCCGCCGTCAGATCCTGCTATCTTCTCGGGTTCATGACTTTAACTCATCTAGGCAACTCGGGTTAATTTCAGTGAACACATGACAAAGGAAAGTCCCAGTCATGGAATGAAAGTCCAAATCCCAATTAGATTCAGTGAACACATGACTGCACATGTCAAAATAACCCCTTAAGTCATCTGGCGAACTGGCGTCTGAAGAGATTTCACCAGTTCGCGAAAATAATAGCGCTGCCACTAAAACATCATGCGAACCAGTGATAGGAAGAAGATTTTGTCAGGTCACCAAATATTTTATCCACACTGCCAAACCTTAGACCCCACCTAGGTCCGCCTGATGCCACCTGTCATATCACCGTTCCCTACTACCATCGAGTCACTTGACATAGGACCCACCGCACAACTCCGCAACCATGACACCAGACTGTTGTTGCATGATCGCATAGCATGGAGATGGGCTACATGATCATGCGACAAACCATAGACCGTGACTGCCAGCATAACCACCACTGCATGAATTTGATAGAAAACATCAGTCGCATGATCGCATAGTCTTGCAAAAGGCTATGCGAACATGCGACTAACTGCCAGCAAGCCACCACCGCTACCTGCCATAAAGTTGCAGTCCCACCAAGCATATCCACCTCAGCACCATAGACATGTGTCAACCAGTCACATAATCACATAGCCAAAAACTAGGCTATGCGATCATGCGACAGCCAACCAAAGGCTGCCACATCACCACCATAGACCACACCCCTTTCCACCAATGGGCCCCAAGTGATAGATGTCAACTAGTCACATGGTCGCATGTCAAAAATTCCTGACATGTGATCATGTGACAACCAATAAGAACACGCACCTTCGCTCCTCTTCTGACATTGGGCCCACTTGGAAGAAATGTTGGAAACAAACAAGATCAACGGTAGGCACATGATCACATGGGGTGAGAATATTCCATATGATCACACGCTGACCATTGATCTCCTCCCTCTGTCGCTTGAAGAGTCTAGCCCCACATCGTCGCACTTGCACAGTTAAGATAGATGAACAAGGAGAGCCGGCAGAAAAGAAGACATGCAAGATTGAAAACACACAGGGTTTTCAGTGAAAGATCGAAAATAGATAGAATTTTCAAGATGACACAAAGGTAAACAAGGAAGCTGAAAACATCAATGGTTTTTATGTAGGCCAAAAAGGTCGAAAACATCATGGATTTTTGAAAACACTATGGGTTTTTGACACTGTGGCAGATTTTGAAAACATTTCCTGCAGACCTTGAAACTCAAATAACTTTCTGGGTTATGTGATTCAGGAAATGCGATTTGGACTAGAGCTTGGTGACAACATAAACTACCAGGGGTAGGACACTTCAAGAAAACTTGCAAGGAAAGAGGACATTTTCATAAGATTTTTGCACTGACAGAAAAATGGCCTAACAGTGGCTCTAGTTGGGGATGCATGTCTCTTGCAGGCATGGCAAGAATTCAGAATCACTGGGAGAGCAGACCAACCACTAGGCAAAAACAAGGAACTCAAAAAACATAGGGAACAGGAATGAAAGGCACACAAAAGGAAAGGGAAAGATATTTACAGAGTGTACATTTTTATAAAAACCTGCAGCAACAAACATGAGTTAATTCCTGCCTCTATCAAAAATCTGATTTTCATTTCTTCCTCCATGAGGCACACCAGACATTTTGTTTTCATTTGTCTCCATAGGCTTGTCAACATGTTCAACCAGCATATTAGGAAGAACAAAGTAGCTTTCTTCATAGTGCATGTAAAATTTTTTGTTACTCTCTCCATCTTGCTCACTTTGAAGAAACAAATCAGTATACCCATGAACAACATCATCGGATAAGAGCCTATTCTTCTCCACTGATTCATATATGCCACCAATTGGAAACATAAAGAACTCATACTCTGCCTGCTGAAAAGCCTCATCTAGACCCTATCTTTGCATTTCCACAGGTGCAACCAGCTGGAACTCAAATGAATAGTCAGATTGATACCCACAGATGGAAAATGGGCATCCTGATTTAACTGAATCTGGGACCTCCATATGTTCTTCAAATAGAGGATTGATAACTCCATGCAATGCACCATGCTGAACATCATGATAGAAAATGGGCTGAAAATCAAATTCTTCATCATATAAAGCATTAGAAAACACTTTAAAATCAACACCAATCTCAACCTCATGGAAACTCACAACACATGAAGAAAAATCAGAACCATATGAAGACTCACTGATATCACATTCAAACACCACTTCCTTGTCTTCATACTCCTCACTGAAGGAGTTTTCACTTCCATCATTACTCTCTTCCTCCCATGCCTCATCTGATTCACATGAGGACACATCAGCATCACTGCCTTCATCATCCTCACTTGAATAGCCACTGAAATCACATTCAAACATTTCTGAATGAATGGAGGATCTTGCACACCTTGACCCTGATTCCTGCTTACTACCATAATCTAAATACTCCTCTGACAAAGACTCATCAGAATAAGTACCCTCAACATTAGAAATGGATTGCTCTAGAATATAACACTCATTCCCTTTTTGCTGACGGTCTCTTTGCAACCTTTTCAATTCATCATTATCAGCAAACTCCTCTAAAAACAACCACTTAAACTTAGTCAAAGAAGAAATGCATCCTGGGGGCAGATTTAGATACCAATTAGATGCAACTCCCCTGAGGGATCTCCCAAAAAACATCATGCTAACATCCTCATCCAAAATATGATATTCTATAATGAATCTATAGAATGCTAAGACATCTCTAACTACTGAATCAAACTTACAATCAAAGGCAGGAATCAAACCCAAAAGCTCACTAGGAAAAGAGTGAGGGGACCCTAGAAGAACATAGTCCAAAGGCCTATCCAACCTGAGAAAACCCAGCCGCCTAGACTGAATTTTCCCCTAATTTTTCATTTCATTTAATGCAAGATGAGAGCCACTCATCTTATCTCAGTCTTCCCTTTATACTAGCACTAAATACTTGATAGGGAAATATTATAATCATAAATACCTGGAAGTTTTACAGTAGAAAACTTTGTTGACTGGAAGGCAGGGCAGATTTTGAGCTCACCATGGAACTCCATCAGATTTTGCAATGTAGAGTTGCTCCCAACCAATACAAAACTCCAATTAACTCATTGTTTATCAGAAGAAACATAGATCAAACAGAGACACATCAGAGTCACCACTCACAACTAGGTGAGAAGATTTCAGCAAACGCTTTCTTTTTGTATTTGACTCTTTCCAATGGCCACTAGAGATTATGATTTCCTTAACAAGATTTGTTGTTTCTCCCCAGTAGAGTCGCCATCTTGTTGGGGACTCGGATGGGCAAATCAATCTGGTCAATAAGATACTGCAAAATTTTGAAACAACTAGAGATTCTAATAGATAAACTTCCTTTTCATTGTTCTCCCCAATGGAGTCGCCATCTTGTTGATTTTCAAAAATTCTTATGCTCTAATAGGCTACCAATATGCCTTGAGACTGATGTTAGGATTGGTTAAATCCAAATGTGAAAGCTCTACAAGGCAACTAGACCAACTATAGGGTCTTAATATGCCCTCTTCTGCTTCTAGCTCTGCACAACCAAGGTGGGTGCACCTAATCCAGAAAAAATTCAAACTCACTACACACCCTATACTTCTAGATTCATAAAGCAGATCATAGTAAAGGATTGCTAAATGCTAACTAGACATTCATTGAATCAACTCTACTATGCAAGATAAAATAGTCTTGTGAAGGGTATTACTGGTGATGGTATTGAAATATAGAGATGCAGGAAATAGCCAAAACCCATCAAACATTGGACTCAACTGAATATACTAGCCCTTGATCAGTGCCATTATCCATTGGGCAGACCTCATATACAAATAGTGAAACATGAACCAACTATTGTCAAAGACTCATAGCCATAAATATAAACATTCCAGCCCATCCACTACTTATAAGATCCTTCTATAGACAATCAAGACTGAATCTATGTCCCCTCTAAAGTATATTTCACTTGATCCTAGACCAAAAACTAAAGACCATAACATATGCAAAGGGAACTCTATGCAATGGATCAGAAAATCTAAGATTCACAAGAATGACACCAAGGAGAGACTTGGAAGCATGAAAAACTTACATTAAGTATGATGAGTCATGTACATGATCAAAGTAAGATAGAGATCAAACCACTTCAATAACTTGCAAAAGACTTCCAGGAATTCTATTTCACTTACATGCAATGTGACAGAGCCTTCTATTTCCCACTGGAACCAAACAGAATGGAACCTTGAACAAGTCAAAATTTTGACACTTTATACCACTAGCTGCCATGGGAACCCAAAACTAGTTGCAACAAGCTACAAACAGCTAGGGTATAGCCTTCACCAACCAGGTCAAGAAATGGCCAGAAAACCATAAATTCTGGGAACCTCCTGTTGCTACAAATCCAAATTTGAAAATAAATAGTCACCATGCATTCACGGGCTACATAATTCTTAACCGTTTGCCCCTAGTCGCGCAATCATGTGGTCACAAACCTCACCACCATAGAAATTCAGTCTCCACTTTATGCCTGGTCGCATGATAACATAGGATGGAGATGGGCTATGCGAACATGTGACCACTTGTACCCCCTTTATCCTCTTCACAACCACTGATGCCACCACTTTCCACAAGACAGTTTGTCACATGTTTGCAAGCAAAAAAATTAGCTCATGCGAACATGTGACAAGCCACTAACATGCACCCTGCTGACTACCATGTCACCACCAAGACACAAACGGTGCATCAGTGATCCACAATTCAAAGTAAGATCAACACTAAGTCCCCATCGTCAGATCCTGCTATCTTCCTAGGTTCATGGCTTTAACTCATCCAGGCAACTTGGGTTACTTTCAGCGAGCACATGACAAAGGAAAGTCCTAGTCACAGAATGAAAGTCCAAACCCCAATTAGATTCAGTGAACACACAACTTCATGTGTCAAAATAGCCCCTTAAGTCATCTGGCGAACTGGTGACTGAACACATTTCGCCAGTTCACAGAAATAATAGCACTGCCACTAAAACATCACGCGAACCAGCGACAGGAAGAAGATTTTTTCAGGCCACCAAATATTTTATCTACACCGCCAAACCTGAGACCCTACCTGGGTCCGCCTGATACCACCTATCATATCACCATTCACTGCAACCGTCAAGTCACTTGACATAGGACCCACCTCACAACTCCGTAACCATGACACTAGACCATTGTTACATGATCGCATAGCATGGAGATAGGCTACGTGATCATGTGACAACCCGCAAACCATGACCGCCAGCATAACCACCACCGCATGAAGTTGATAGAAAACATCAGTTGCATGATCACATAGCCTTGCAAAAGGCTATGTGAACATGCGACTAACCGCTAGCAAACCACTGCCCCTACCTACCATAAAGTTGCGGTCCCACCAAGCATATCCACCTCAGCACTATGGACATGTGTCAACCGGTCGCATGATCGCATAGCCAAAAATTGGGCTATGCGATCATGTGACAACCAACCAAAGGTTGCCACATCACCATCGTAGACCACACCCCTTTCGACCAATGGGCCCCAAGTGACAGATGTCAACTGGTCACATGGTCCCATGTCAAAAATTTCTGACATGCGATCATGTGACAACCAATAAGAACATGCACCTGCACTCCCCTTCTGACACTGGGCCCACTTGGAAGAAACACCGGAAACAAAAAAGATCAATAGCAGGTGCATGATCACATGGGGTGAGAATATTCCATGTGATCACAGGTTGACCATTGATCTCCTCCCTCTTTTGCTTGAAGAATCTAGCCCCACATCGTCACACTTGTGCAGTTAAGACAGATGAACAAGGAGAGCCAGCAGAAAAGAAGACATGCAAGGTCGAAAACACACAGGGTTTTCGATGAAAGATCGAAAGCACATAGAATTTTTAACATGACAAAAAGGTAAACAAGAAATCCAAAAATATTGAGGGTTTTTATGCAGGCCAAAAAGGTCAAAAACATCATGGATTTTTGAAAACACTATGGATTTTCGACACTATGGCAGATTTTGAAAACATTTCCTGTAGACCTTGAAACTCGAATAACTTTCTGGGTTATGTGACTCAGGAAATGCGATTTGGACTGGAGCTTGGTGACAACATAAACTACTAGGGGCAGGACACTTCAAGCAAACTTGCAAGGAAAGAGGACATTTTCATAGGATTTTTGCACTGATATAAAAATGGCCTAACACCTTCCACACTAGACTAGATGAATATTCTATTAATAGTATCAAGTTTCTTAACTCACATTATAGGCATATAGAAAAAAGACATAGCATAAATGGAGGTACATTTTATATAAGCCATAAGTATTTGGATATTTCCAACATGGATAATAAGAGCCCCTTTTTAGAAGGCAAGTTTAACTTGGATTCTACCTATCAAACAAGATAAAACTAAGTTCTCTACTTTACCAACATATAGGGGTATACCAAAATAGGTTGAGGGAAGAATGAAAATATGGAAATAAAGAATGGTAGTAACTATGTTCTAAATATTGAGAGGAGTGTTTAATAAATAGATGACACTCTTTTGATGATTAATTCTTTGACACTGTTATTGGTTCCTTGCCTCTTTTTTGGTTAAATTTAGTTTATTTTTTGTATGCTCAATACTGTGAATTTGGTTTGTAGCCCTGTGTGGCACCTGGTTGGGTTTAAGTTTAACATTTTCAAAACTATTCCGTAGCTGTTTGATACTCTGCATAGATGGTGGTTTATTTTTTGCTTCTCTCTTTTTTTCTTTTTTTTTAAAAAAAAAAAAAAAAAATCATGGTAGACTCTCATGCTTTACTGCTGCTTCTATGATGGTTAAAACTTTCTATTAATTTCATAGTTAGCCTCTTTGTTCTATGGGTCAGCACCCTTTCTTGTTTTCTCCATTTATTAAAAATGAATACACAATTCTAAAGTAAATTTCTCCACTCAGTAGCCTTTGAAATTTTGTCAAAACTAAGTACCATGTCATCCAAAAGTTGTTGGTGTCAAACTACCAAAGTATATGAAGAAGGTTTAAAACTATTGACAATCTTCAACAACTTTTTGACAAATAATGCAACCAAGAGTATCATCCATCATGATAGAGAGATAGGGGAAAAGGGGATCTCCATAGCAAAGACCCTGTTACTCAAAAATACAACATACAATACAATAAGCATAAATAGGAAAATGTTGCATTTGTTTGTCTAATTAACACTACCTTGTAGGTTTTGTTAGTTTACATGTCATTATTGCATTCATTCTAGATGCCATTATTTTACTTTAAGCATTGATTATTATTCCAATGATTCCAAAATTCATAAAGAATCATTACATTATGCATTCAAACTAAATGTGATATACAAATGTCCTTTCTTGTTTCATATTTCTTATCAATAAGTAGAGTACATTGCAGAATTGAAAGAAAGATTGAAGTATGGAATAGGGGTCCCATGCATTTCCTTTGTATTGGTTTGTGTCATCTGGTTGTCTATTAGGTCTATGCATTTAGGTCTTCATTCTCTGGGTTTTCATCTGCATCTAGGTCTTTAGGGTTCATTACTACATGAGAGAGAAAATATGGTTAGATCCTAATTGGATCTAAGCAATACATGAGAAAACAAATAACATACTATAGCAATCAAGTTTTCAATACTGCATATCAATTTGGAAAACTAAATGTAATAAGGAAATGTACACTAACACTCACTGCAAGGTAGTGTTAAAGGGACTTGTTTCTTACATGAAACCTTTTACTACTTCTGATCATTGTGGTGTATGTTGTCTTTTTAATTAACCAAGTGTCTAAATTAAAGGGACTTACTATATTTCAGACTAAGAAACCTTTTTCAAATAATGCATTTCATAATGATGTTATTTGAGAGCTTAACAAATTATTTTGCAGATAACAATTGACTAGTTTTCACAATCAGTCATTATCAAAGGTGTAGATCAAGCTGGATTTCCATGATAAAAGTGCTACATAAGTTGCCAATGAATGTCAATTTTCAAAGTTTAAGTTACAAATGCAACTGCATAAGTACTAGTATAACATGTCCTTGTTGCTTCAAAGGTGCATTTTCAACTAATAACATTATTGTTGCTAAATACAAAAAAGAGTGCTTCAAGATTGAGCCATAAAATTATAAAATGTTTACAGTTTATTTTTATTGAGTGTCACAAACCCATGTTCGAACCTCATTAATTAATGTTCTAGTGTTTTTGAGTGTCACAAGCCCGTGCTCAAACCTCATTAACAATGAACAAACATTTTCATCTTGTTGTAATTCTTATATTTTAAGGGAAGATTTAGCATCAATGAGAATTATATACAGTGGACAATACTACATGAGCTATAATGCTAAAAGCTGAAATTTCAAGTTACAAAATCAAATAGGTTGCAAGCTACGTAGAAGGTACAAAATATGTATAAACTAGAACAAAGTATGTACAGTTAACAGAGGAATATCATAAAGGTTTAAAGTACTTATCTATTGTGGAGTAAATGACTATTATTCTTGAGCATATCTCAATCATAATCACCTTCTAAGGTTTGTGAAGGTTATGAGTGAAAGATGTTATAGTTTTGTTTATAGCTAAATATATATTTTAACATTTTTTCAGTCATAACCTTGCAACTTTAGTAAGCCATTAGAGGTGTTTCATGGTTTCCTAGAGCAACTATCTGTCATTGCCGAGCTCACAGTATATGATTTTGTTTTTTGGTGTCAGAACAAGTTCATTAGTTCATCAAGTTCATTGCTATTGTTATACAGATTTATTCATGCCAACAGAATGAAACAGTTTAAATGCTATATGCTATAATCATAGTTTATGTACAAACTATAAAAATATTTTGAAATTAATTTTTAGTAACTCTCTATTTTATACAGAGTGTTTTTATGAAGCTAATCAGAAAAGAGCAATTATCTATTTATGTTCAAAATTCCCAGTCAAGGTATTCGGGCTTCATGTTATGTTGTCATAGTCATATGCTAAAGAAAGAGACTAAATTTAATGAAGTCACTTCTGATAGTAAATTTAAAATTGTAATAATTTACCTAAGGCAATGAATAGAAACCAAGATCTAGAAGCTCAAGAGATAGCACAAGAGAGACAAAATATGATATGATCAAATGATCAAATAATGAATAGATAGATTGAATGAATGATTGATTACATACAATGTAGATGCCTCAATATATAGGCAATGCATGATATCTAGAAGATATGCAAGTGATAAGATCACAACTAGACATGGTGGAATCACATGTCCACCAAAGGTGGATCATCCTCCATTATACATGAAAGTATGTGCAACATGTGCAACAATGAGAGGATGATAATGTGATAAGATCACTAAAGGTAGATCTCACACACAAAGAGGTATGAGAAGAAAACTATGACCATCTAAAGTGGAGATTCTCCTAACCATGTGCTAAAAAGAAATGCAAACTCATAGGTGTCTCAAAGACAACTAATTATGCAAATGCATTATCCTAAGTAAACTTAAGTGTAATTAGTGAATACTTAATTACACCAATACCCCCCCTTAAGTGCAACTTAGGGTGATGCACTTAAGCTCACAATGCAAGATGGGTCTCGGCTACTAGGCCATGTTAGGTACCCATGTACAATATGCAAGAACAATGCAATCTCTCATAAAGTGGAGAAAGAGGGAAAACCTCATGGGAAAAACCCTCCCCCAAAAGAGAGATGAATACAAGATGCATGGATGGATGGAGTAATCAAGACCCCCCTATTATGACATACATCATGCATATACAATAAAGAATCCCCCCAAAGGAAGGAAATAGGGAAGAGAGACAAAGTAGCCCCCCCTCAATGTTGAATCTCCTGCAAAGATGGACCAAGATGTTGACCAATACTCCTCCATAGGAAGAAAATAGAGCCAATGCTACACCAAGTGTCAAAGTGTGACAAAATCAGGTACCAATGTCGATGTAGAATGACTGATGGAATGCCTATTAAGATATGATAGAGATGAGGCATGGAGACACCTGTAAGCACCAACTAGTTACTCAACTGATAGGTTGGTATACTTGAACTTGTGTCATGCATCCATTAATTGGTTGGAGCATAACTTTCAAGAACCAAGTCCCATGATATTCCTAATCTACTAACATAGGGATTACATCAAATGTGTCATCAATGATAATGTACAAAAAAATGTGACACTTTAAGATAGTGTGTGTACAACATTTCTCATGTAAGAGCATACAACATCAAATACAATGCAAAGCTAGAAACATGAGAAGGTGAAGCCACCAAGGATGCCCTGTCAAATGCTATAGAATAAGTCTCCTCCTGTTGGCCTTGTGCTAGGAAGTCTTTGGGACAAAATTGGCCTCCCCCCCTACTGCAGCAAGTGTGGAATGAATGGATAAATGTGCAAAGCAAGCTTCATGTTATAGTATGGGGTATTATATGTCTACCAGTCAAAGGCTTGAACAAGGTCAAGTTGAGTTCTCAGTTGAGTCGAACTCTTAGCTAAGTCGACTTCATTTTTAGTTGAACTGAGTTCATTTTCAGTCAAGGTTTGAAGTCGAGCTTCACATATAAGCACATGGGATAACAATAGTATTTGTTAAAAAATTCAAGAGTCCATGACTTAATAACAGTCACAGCTTTTATATTCGAAATAAAGGAAATCAACAGTAAAACAAGTCGTGACTATTAGTAGTCACGATGTAAAGACTCGTAGTTATGTGTGAGTCACAAATGATTATAGATCATATAATGTATTTGTAATCACCCAAAAATGGTCATCTAGACTATTAGCCCCTTGCTAGCATTATTTTCTAAAACCATCAATTGCTTATTCTTGATCAAATCCTAATTCTACCATTTATTTGATTATTTTTGTGGATTAACCATTTTATCCTAAATCTTTATTTATTTAAAAGGAATTCCCTCCCATTTTAATAAATAAAAAGCCCCCACTTTTCCTCTTATCCTAAGTTGCACAAATAAAGCATTATTCCTATTTTATAAAAAGGGAAAAAGCATTTTTTGTCTCATATGGACACAAAAGTCAACTCTTATTTTTTCATTGAAGGATAGTTGTGCACATGGATTGTTCCTCTTTGATGATCCACCATTGATTAAATCTTTTTCCTCTTAATCTCCATGGTCCATTCCTTCTCATTTCTTATAAAAGGAGAGCTCTCTTCTCATTTTGGTATCCATCTTTTGAATACTAATGTTATGCTAGAGGTTTTCTAGGTTATTTTGGAGCTTTGGAGATTGGGAGCATTCTTAGCATTTACATTCCATCTTAGTTTCATTCTTGCATTCCTAGTTTAGCTTCATATTTATGCTTTATTAGCTTAGTCTCTTTTATGCCATAGATTAACTCACATAGTCTAAATAGGAAGGATTTGTAACACTTGGTCTTTCCTTTCATAGCTTAGTTGCATTGTTCTTTCATTTCCATAGCTTAGTTTGCATCTTCATTCTTAGTGTAGTTGCATTACATTCCATTTGGATTTCTTGAGGATATTGGCATTCTTTCCCTTGTCTTCTTTGGAATCTCCCATTGCATGGTTTACTAGCAAGTTCATAGGCTTAAATAGCTCTAGCTGAGAGCACACTTAATTTCCTTACATACCTAGGGAGCTCTAAATTGATTTCTCAAGGTTTCCAATCCATGGATTCTCTTGGAAGAAATGATTTAGAGAAGTGCACATTCTAGTGTGTAAATTTTTGGCACTGACTGTGGGGCAAGACAACTCTATTTTGTCTTTCTTATCTTGCATTTTCGCTACAGGTTTTAGCTATTTTTTATTTTTTTATGATTTTCGTACACTATCCATACTTTCATGCATCACTGTTACAAAATCTTGCGTGATGTTTCTCATTGTATCATGCAAAAATTTTCTATTACTAGCACTTTTGTGCACGACAAAGGTGTTTTATTGCGCGGGCCTGTGTATTTTTTCATGCAAGCCCATGTACTTTCTCACGTGAGCCATCATACATTCTTACGTGGGCTTGTTGTTTCTCGTACGTGGTTCGGTACCTTCTCACATGGCCCTTTATATTGTCTCGTGTGAAATTCCACAATAGACAGAGACCAGAATTCTAGATTTGTCAATTTTGCTTGCTATTTTTAGTTTTTTTACTTTAATCTATGCCACTCTGGAAAATTAGCACCCATTTTTGAGAAATTTTCACATACGGTATAAAAAATTTAAGTGTGATATATCATTGGAAAGCTTTTTCCAACCCTGATCCAACCATGTTGATTTCATTTTCAAATTTTTTCATTTGATCAGCTATTTTACTTGTAGATTATCTGATTTTTGATGTGCTAACCATTGTGGGGCTAACAAGTTGTGCTTGTAGGAACCTTCATTGCTTGAAACATTTGCTAAAAAGATCACATGTCAAAGCTTCAAAGGAAAAATGGTTACTAATTATGTTTTGTAGGGCTGCCCAATGCCTAAAAACAACCAATTGCTTGTTTATTTAATTTTCTTTTAAGTGCGGCTCATACTATTTGTTTCATTTCTTAGGCACTTAAGATCTTGTTGTAGGAGTCTTTTGGTGGTAGGAAACTATGCTCTTCACCCTTGTGGTGAACCAGAAATCCTGATCCACTTTTAGACTTTGAAAACAAGAGGGTAATTAAAATTTTTGTTTGATGTGTTTGGGGGAGATTCTTGAACTAGTATATTATGCTCTTCACCCTTGAGGTGAACCAAAAATCCTGACACTCAAAAGTCAATCCACTCTTTGTTTAGCATTAGGATCCTTTAGTGGGCCTGCTCTTGAGCAATCAAGAGGAATGACCCAAGTGGGGACAAGCTAATACTGAGCTATTCCAACCCACTATAATCTCAAGGCTATCAAGGACACAAAACCTTGGTAGACATAGTGGTTAGATCACTTGATGTGAGTACTTGTGAGATTGTGACCATGAGGAAAGTATTAAGGTAGTCTTGTGGCCATGAGTTCCCAGTCCTTTTTGAGGAGCAAGAGGGGTACTATGAATGGAAGCCCTTACTAAGAACCATAGGTAGAGGCCACCACTTTTTGCCTCTTAGCTTCTTGGTGCAAGGATTGATCCAAGTGGAATAACCTAGATCACCCCAAGATTACTCACCATCTATGTTCTTTTGGTTGTGTCATTGACACCTCCATGACAAAGCCAACATCTATTGTGGGCAACCACTTTGTGTGAGGCAATGGAACATCAAGTGTAGGCCAAGTTGCTAAGTATTGAGCCTTTGTACTTTTAGGCTAGCAAGTTCTTGAACTATCCTCGTTGTTATGTACCTATGCAAACATTCTTGAACATACAAATATCATAGTAGTGCTCATAGAAGTTTTCATTTTGATATCCCAATTATTTGTCTTGGCAAGGTTGCTTTTCCTCTTGCACAAGTGTTTGATGACATGTTCTATCCCCTACTATTTACAAACCTACTTGAATATCATTGTCACTGTGTTTGAAATCAATAAATTACCCATCAGATTGCAAAAGTGACAAAATTGCTTTCAAATTTGAGTTTCTCACATTCATTGCTCAAGAGTCATACAATATTGAAACATCATCGCACACCCTCAATCAAGAGTCCTAAGTTATTCTGTTGTCCTGCTACTATTGCAATTTGGAGTTGTTAAACTTGAATTTTAACCTGTCATGGAGTATCTTTTCTTGTTCTTACCTGAAGCTGGTTTGTTATATGTATGCTTAGGTTTGTTCTGGATTGAAAAAAATGAGCTAAAACTATTGGGTTTGAGTCTAACAAATGCTACTCTTGATCACTTGTCACACCATGGTTACCTCTATAGCTACTTGCTAATCAAGCTTCTTGCTTAACTCTCGGCTTGAGCCAATTGATTGTTGTAAGTGTTGGTTGTGGATTATTCCCTTTGATCTTAAACTTGTAGATTTACACTTTGATGGATAGTATAAATAAAATTCTAACTCTATCACCACTCCAAAGTCCACAAGGAAGAGGGCCAACTGACAAGGATCAAAGGATCCTTCTACTCTTTGAGCTTCAATGCTCAGGCAGGTGTACCCTTGACTTACTTCTTCAAAGGAGTCTCAAAATGATGTATACAATGCTCAACACAAGTCTATAAAAGGTTTATCAAATGAATGTTTATGTTTGTGGTTGTTAACCATGAATACCTCAAGAGGAAGGACCAGTGCCTTATCCAGGGCTCAGAGTCACCTAACTATATATCTCAATTGAACACCTCAAATCAAACATAATGAAAACCAGAGTAAGTGCTTTGCCTATTACCCCTTTCCCTCAACCACAAGGACATCAAATTCTATACCTGGTTGTAAACTCACTGAATTCACCTAAAAGGCTTTAATCCTAACTTTGTTAGAAACTCAGAGATGAATTCAAAATACTCTTTGTTTACCATACATTAACACACTTTGTGATATTAACATATATGAGCTTAGAGACAAGAAATAAGACATACACAAGATACAAGATTGGGATTCAAAAATATTTTCATTAAAAAATCCAAAATCAGCATACAATTAGCATGACACACAGCTAAGAAAAAGACACTAAATCAAACCTCTATCATTGTATTACAGTCAAAAACTAGGGACCAAAAGCAACAAGATTTTAGAATGCTTACAAAATCCAAAATTTTGCAACTTATACCACTAGCTGCCTTGGAATTCTTAGAGAGAATGCAACAAGCTATGGACAGCTAGGGCTAGGGTCTCAACCACCCGACCTGCAAAAATTTACATCAAAAATTATTACAAGGGTAGGAAACCAAGTAGTTCAAAGAAAGAAAAACTCAAACAGATTTGCAATCATGAAAATCTATGAGCCAGGACAGAGAACTAGGAGCTGCCATGAAAATCAGTCAAATCGGCCACCTGTAAATAGCTCCTTGAGTACAAAACCATACTCCAACAAGTACAAAACCTCCTTTGCAATTAACCGCATAGACCATGGACCACATCGCAACAACCTACCACCATTAAACCAGCAAGAAATCTACCCAAAAAACATTAAAACCAAGTACCTTTGGTCACTGCAAACCCCTCTGCAAATTTGAATTGGAAATCCCAATGGTCACCTTCATTGGGCCAAAAACACATTGGTAATCCTTGTTTAAACTGGGATCATCTTTAAGTTGCAGCCGTTAGATCCTTATCTTTCCCGGGCTTCGCAACTCTAACTCATCCAGGCACCTCGGGCTAACTCTGCAACTGTAATATCTCAATAGTTGTCACATGATCGCATAGCACGGAGATGGGCTATGTGATCATGTGACAACCCACCAACACTGCAACCGCTGCCCACCCCTAAGTATTAGACCCACCTTGTGCATCCACCTCAGCACCTGCCGGCCAATGAAAATCACGCACATCACCCCACCTGGCAAATGGATCCACCACCCGTCAACTCTTTTAAACACTGCCAGATCAGACAGTTGTTGCATGATCGCAAGAGGAAAGAATATTCCTTATGGTCATGTGGTAATCGTAGGATTGAAAGGGCTCTAACAACCGGGCCCACCCGAAGCCACATGCCACCAAACCACACCAGCAACCAATCAAAACTTAGCACATCACCACTGCGGTTGCCACATTACCACCTCTCACCAGGCCCCAGGGACATGCATCGATCAATCGCATGATCACATAGCCAAAGGCTAGGCTATGCAATCATGCGACAACCAACACCAGGCTGCCACATCACTGCCTCAGACCACAAAACTACAACACCAACTACGAAGAGCCAGGACGCACGTGGACAGATGGCAAGCAGTCATATGATCACATGTTAGAAAAGTCTAACATGCAGCCATGCGACAGCCAATAAGAACATGCCATTTGCCACCCCTCTGACACCGAGCCCACATCACGCTCACATAAGAAAATCTGACGGCCGTTGCAAAAGCGCTAAGGATAAACACTGTGCAACTTCACCAGCGAACAAGTGATGTCCATAGATCTTGTCTGAGCTTTAACCATCCTAGAAGCATGAGAAGAGACAAACCGCCAAGCATTCAGTTACTATGTGACTATGGAAAACTTAACTGCCAGCCAAGTCGCCAGATGCTAGGGACTTAACCGTCAGGATTCAGCAACAAGGAGAAAATCGCAAGTCACCAGGTCACCAGAAGAAGACTAACTGCCAGGAAGCCGAACACAATGAAGAGCTAGGACCACGCGGACAGGTGGCAAGCAGTCCCATGATTGCATGTGAGAAAAGACTGACATGCAGCCATGTGACAGCCAATCAGGAAGAGCTTTTGAAGGCTTGGGCCCACCTGTCATCGCACTTGCGCAGTTAGGGAACAACCAATGAACAAGAAATTGTGAGGTTGAAAACACAGAGGGTTTTCGACGCCAAAGGAAAACTAAAAAAAAATAGAGTTTTCGACGCCAAAGGATAAGCACACAAAAGCAGGAAGCACAGGGTCAGAAATAATGAAGGCCGAAAACACATAGACTGAAAACATCATGGACTTTTAGAAACACTGTGGGTTTTTGACATTTAGGCAAATTTTTAAATTTTATTTCCTACAGACCTTAAAGCTTTAATATTTTTCTGGATCTTACAATTCAGCACGTGAAATTTAGACCAGAGCATGGTGACACAGTGAAGAACACAAGGCAAGAGGCAATGAAGAACACTTGCAAGGAAGATAGGCCATTTTCATAAGGTTTTGCAATGATAGGAAAATGAACTAATAGTGGCTCTAGTTGGGGATGATGCGTAACTTGTGCCCATGCGAGAATTTAGGATTTCTAGGATAGCAGACCACCCATAGGACAAAAAGGAAAGGACCTCAAAAAACACAGAGCAGACAAAAAAAATAAGGGAACTTATTTACAAAATCTACATTTTTTGCAAAAACCTTGCAGCAACAAATAAGAGTTAGTTCTTGCCTCTGTCAAAAACTTGATTTTCATTCCTTCCTTCATGAGGCACAATAGATATCTTGTTTTCATTTGTCTCCACAGGCCTATCAACATGTTCAACCAGCATATCAAGAAGAACAAAGTAGCTTTCTTCATAGTGCATATAAATTTTTTTGGCACTTTCTCCATCCTGCTCACTATGAAAGTATGATTCAGCATGCCAATGTTCAGCACCTCTATACTGAAATTGATCTTCACCTGCTGACACATGCATGCTATCAACTAGAAACACAAAAGCCTCATACTTTTCTTGCAGAAGGGCCTCATCTAGATCCTATCTTTGCATTTCCACAAGTGTAACCGGCTGGACCTCAAAAGAATAGTTAGATTGATACCCACAAATGGAGAATGAACACCCTGAATCAACTGGATCTGAAACCTCCACATGCTCCTCAAACAAAAGATTAACAACTTCATGCAATACACCTTATTAAACATCATGACAAAAAATAGGCTGAGAGTCAAATTCTTCATTATATAAAGGATTGGAAAACACCTTAAAATCAGCACCCATCTCAACCTCATGGAGACTCCTAGCACATGAAGAAAAATTAGAGCCATATGAAGACTCACTGATATCACATTGAATTATTTTTTCTTTATCTTCATACCCTGAGGATGAGTCATCCTCAGCATCTTCACTATCCAAAGAATGTTCACTTCCATCATCACTTTCCTCTTCCCATGTTGCATCTGACTCATATGAAGACACCACACCCTCACTATCTTCATCACTCTCAACATCAACACTTAAGGACATGACCCTAAGTGCATCCTCAAGCTCAAGGCTATCATCACTAAGTATCCAATCCCTGATACATATATAATACTCTTCCCACAAAGCATCTGACCAACTGGCTGACTCAGGAAAACAAAACTACAAGAATAAACCAATGAACTCAGATTCAGGAAACTCAACATCCTCAGGAAGATCATCATACACTTCATAAAATCTATCATAAAATAGAGATATGGATAGATCCTTTCTACATCCTACCTTCAACCTTAACAATTTTATATAATCTCTAAGGATGCCCTGTTCTAATAATGCAATCTCATTATTTATCTTATCCATTACAACCAATGCAATACTTCCATAAAAATTTTCCATACTGCAGCTAAGAACTTGAAATATGCTAACCTCTAATCAGACCTTACTCCTTTCTTTGTGCTTGACCACTTAATAAGGAGACATTTAAAACTTGAAAAAATACTTGGGAATATTTGTAGCAAGAACCTTGCTTGTTGATTGGAAGGCAAGGTAGATCTAGAGCTCACCATTCAGCTCCATCAAGTTCTTTCTTTGTAGAGTCACCACCTCCTTGAGAGGAAAATGTTTCACTATTTCTTCTTCCAACCAACACAAAGCTACACCAGGTATACACATTGTTTATTAGGAAACACACTGATCAAATAGAGGACTCAGAGTCACCACTTAGCACACAGTGAAAAGATTTCACCAATGTGTTTTTTCTATTTGACTCTGTAACTTTAACCAGAACCCTGGGATGATCCAACCAAGCAAGCAAGCTTACTATCTTTTACCTCTTCCCCAGTAGACTCACCATTTTTTTGGTGACTCGGATGGGCCTAACCAATCTAGTCAATAAATATTTTGAGTTTACAATAGAACCATAACCACAGCACCTTAATAGGCTTCTTTATGTTCTCCCCAGTAGAGTCACCATTTTGTTGGTTGTGGATTATTCCCTTTGATCTTGAACTTGTAGATTTACACTTTGATGGACAGTATAAATAAAATCCTAACTCTATCACCACTCCAAAGTCCACAAGGAAGAGGGCCAACTGACAAGGATCAAAGGATCCTCCTACTCTTTGAGCTTCAATGCTCAGGCAGGTGTACCCTTGACTCACTTCTTCAAAGGAGTCTCAAAATGATGTATACAATGCTCAACACAAGTCTATAAAAGGTTTATCAAATGAATGTTTATGTTTGTGGTTGTTAACCATGAATACCTCAAGAGGAAGGACCAGTGCCTTATCCAGGGCTCAGAGTCACCTAACTATATACCTCAACTGAACACCTCAAATCAGACACAATGGAAACCAAAGTAAGTGCTTTCCCTATTACCCCTTTCCCTCAAGCACAAGGACATCAAATTCTATACCTGGCTATAAACTCACTAAATTCACCTAAAAGGCTTTAATCCTAACTTTTTTAGAAACTTAGAGATGAATTCAAAATACTCTTTGTTTACCATACATTAACACACTTTGTGATATTAACATATATGAGCTCAGAGACAAGCAAGAAGACATACACAAGATACAAGATTGGGATTCAAGAATGTTTTCATTAACAAATCCAGAATCAGCATACAATTAGCATGACGCACAGCTGAGAAAAAAACACCAAATCAAACCTCTATCAGTGTATTACAGTCAAAAACCAGGGACCAAAAGCAACAAGATTTTGGAACCCTTACAAAATCTAAAATTCTGCAACTTATACCACTAGCTGCCTTGGAATTCTCAGAGAGAATGCAACAAGCTATGGATAGCTAGGGCTAGGGTCTCAACCACCTGACCTGCCAAAATTTACATCAGAAATTATTACAACGGTAGGAAACCAAGCAGTCCAGAGAAAGAAAAACTCAAACAAATTTGTAATCATGAAAATCTGTGAGCCAGGATAGAGAACTAGGAGCTGCCATGAAAATCTGTGAGCCATGATAGAGAACTAGGAGCTGCCATGAAAATCAGTCAAATCGACCACCTGCAAACAACTCCTCAAGCACAAAACCATACTCCACCAAGTACAAAACCTCCTTTGCAATTAACCACATAGACCCTGGACCACATCGCAACAACCTACTGCCATCAAACCAACAAGAAATCTGCCCAAAAAGCATTAAAACCAAGTACCTTTGGTCGCTACAAACCCCTCTACAAATTTGAATTGGAAATCCCAACGATCACCTTCATGGCACCATAAACACATCAGTGATCCTCATTTAAACTGGGATCATTTTTAAGCTGCAGCCATTAGATCCTTATCTTTCCCGGGCTTCGTAACTCTAACTCATCCAGGCACCTCGGGCTAACTCTGCAACTATGATATCTCAATAGTTGTCACATGATCACATAGCATAGAGACCAACTACGTGATCATGCAACAACCCCCCAACACTACAACCATTTCTTGCCCCTAAGTATCAGACCCACCTCGTGCATCCACCTCAGCACCTACCGGCCAATGAAAATCATGCACATCACCCCACTTGGCAAATGGATCCACTGCCCGTCAACTCTTTTAAACACTACCAGATCAGATGGTTGTCACATGATTGCAAGGGGAATGAATATTCCTTGTGGTCATGCGGCAACCATAGGATTGAAAGGGCTCTGACAACCAGGCCCACCCAAAGCCAGATGCCACCAAACCACACTGGTAACCAATCGGAACTCAACATGTCACCACCGCGGTTGCCACATTACCACCTCTCACCGGGCCCTAGGGACATGCATCGATCGGTCGCATGATTGCATAGCCAAAGATTGCGCTATGTGATCATGCAACAACCAACACTAGGCTGCCACATCACCACCTCAGACCACAGAACTGCAACACCAACTGTGAAGAGCTGGGACCCACGTGGAAAGATGGCAAGCAGTTGCATGATCGCATGTTAGAAAAGTCTGACATGCGGCCACGCGACAGCCAATAAGAACATGCCATCTACCACCCCTCTGACACTGGGCCCACATCATGCTCACATAAGAAAATCTGATGGCCGTCACAAAAGTGCTAAGGATAAACACAATGCAACTTCACCAGGTGAACAAGCGACGTCCAGAGATCTTGTCCGAGCTTTAACCATGTTGGAAGCATGAGAAGAGACAAACCACCAAGCATTCAGTGACTACGTGACTATGGAAAACTTAACCACCAGCCAAGTCACCAGATGCTAGAGACTTAACCGTCAGGATTCAACGACAAGGAGAAAACTGCAAGTCGCCAGGTTGTCAAAAGAAGACTAACCGCCAGGTAGCCGAACACAATGAAGAGCTGGGACTACGTAGATAGGTGGCAAGCAGTTGCATGATTGCATGTCAGAAAAGTCTGACATGTGGCCATGCAACAACCAATTAGGAAGAGCTTTTGAAGGCCTGGGCCCACATATCATCGCACTTGCACAGTTAGGGAACAACCAACAAATAAGAAACTGTGAGGTTGAAAACACACAGGGTTTTCGACACCAAAGGAAAATTGAAAACACACAGAGTTTTTGATGCCAAAGGATAAGCACACAAAAGCAGGAAGCACAGGGTCCAAAATAATGAAGGCTGAAAACACACAAACCGAAAACATCATGGACTTTCAGAAACACTGTGGGTTTTTGACATTTAAGAAAATTTTTAAATTTTGTTTCCCGCAGACCTTAAAGCTTTAATATTTTTCTGGATCTTGCAATTCAGCATGTGAAATTCAGACCAGAGCATGGTGACACAGTGAAGAACACAGGGCAGGAGGCAATGAAGAACATTTGCAAGGAAGATAGGCCATTTTCATAAGGTTTTGTAATGACAGGAAAATGGACTAATAGTAAGTTTTTGAGCACTTTTGAGCAGTCATTTCTATTGTTCTACTTTGACAAGTGATATTCATTAGCTTTTCTTATCTCAATATCTAAAAAATTTTGTCTCATTCTATTAGCCAACCAACAATTCTTTTCATGCTGGTTACAACTCAGTCTCAATTTGAGCAGGAGAGTCACCCTCTGTTCAATTATACATAGTTACCTTCTCCAACTAGATGCTCACAAGGGCCAATTAGCAATGACAGTTCTAGTCCTAACCAATCTGAGGATTCTAAGGTCACCCATGGTACAAAGGAGGTTTCCTCTTTTCCCCATTCAAGACCTCCAAAAGCATAGACAGTGTCTCACTCACTCTTAGTGAACAAGAAAAGTTTCATCATTTGCAAGAACATTTTGAGCATAAGGACAACCAAGTGCGTTTAGACAAAATGGATGCTACTAGGTGCATGGATATGAAGGGGATGTCTCAAGAACAACCTACGATTAGTGGCTATGAATATAGAACCCCTCCTTTTGGTACCATTGGCAACTATGGCAAGAACATGCCACCAAGATCTCCCCCAAGATGGACTTTTGCTACTCCTTCACCTGCTAGACCTCCTCCCTCTCACCATGAGGAAGAAGCCAATGATGAGGTTTCTAGTGAAGAACTTATGATATTTGAACAAGATTAAGCCTCCCAACACATGATGCTTAAACTTTTAGAGTGAAATGGAGACCAATACTTTCAATACATGACTTCTCAAGGATACAAGCTCCCTCTTGGCTATGATGTATGACATATTGTTCAAGAAAGAGTACCAACTGAATTGGAAATCCTTAGGGATGAATTGCAATGAACCAATCAACATCTTGCTCAACTTGCAATAGAAAAATAACATCCAAAGGTTTCTTTCATAGAATCCATTTGTGCTCTTCCTTTTGATAGGAGTCTATACATGGTCCCATTTGCTAGGGATATTGAGGTTCCCAAATACGATAAGTATGATGGAAATGGTGACCCCCTCATGACCATGTGCATCACTTTTACACTCTTAGCATGGACTTCCTTCATGAGGACACATTTATTCTATGATTGTTCCCTGGAAGTTTGAGAGGACAAGCTCTATAATGGTTTGCTAAGTTGACACCACCTCTTAAAATATGAGTAGGTTAGATGCTTCACCCAACATTACTCATAAAACATCCAATAGCCTATCACCATGATATATCTCAGTGCTCTAAAGAAAAATCAAGGTGAGCAATTTGCCACTTACTTACAACATTGGAGGTCATTATATTCTCGATATCCTCGTCGACTAGATGAAAGAGAAAAGATTGACATTTTCATCAACACTCTTGTGCCATAACTATATTATGATCTAAGGAAATAATTGTTCTCCTCTTTCAATGACATGGTTTAAAGTGCATATTAGATTGAGGATGTGGCCATTAGAGAGGGGGATATTATTATTAATAAAGATACTAGAGGCAATGGCAAAGACAAGAACAAGCCTTGGAATAGAAACATGTATGTTGTCAATGATGGGGTTGTAGATGTCCCTAAAACTAAAGAGTCTGCTTTCAACCTTTCTAATGCCATCTATGCAGTAAAACAACAAGAAGTTGCCAATGCTCAAAATGCTCCTAAGCCTCAGTATGTAGATAAGCCAAAGAAGCAATTTCGACGACGGGTCAATACCCCATTGGCTAAACCATATGATGTGATTCTTAAGACTTTGGTTGCCAATAATTATCTTATGCTTCTTGAGAAAACTCATCCCTATGATCCGCCAGTTAAGCCAGATTGGTGGAGAGAGGATTATTACTACCACTATCACAAAAACAAGGGACACAAGACTGACAATTGTTTCACGCTTAAAGATATTATACAAGATCTCATTGATGGAGGCACAATTCTCATAGATGGCTTAGTTAAAAATTTTGATCACCAGGCTTTCAAAGATCCTCTACCTAAGTATGACAAAGGTGAGTCCTCTCAACCAAATAAGAAGAATCATGATGCTAAGATCAACTACATGTATACTTTTGATTCACTTGTGATCAATATGGTAGAGCTTGTTGAGTGTTCTTATGATGCGATCTCAAGATGATAATAAAGCCAACCATGGTATGCTAAAATTGGTCTTGCAAACACTAGATGGTTCATCTTCCTAAAGTGAGGCACTGAATGCTATTACTAGGGGGCAAGCCAAACTGGTCCTTAAAACTATGCCTGATCTCAATCCTACCTTATCTTCCAAACAAGTAGCTCCTTTAGCTTTGTCTAGCTATGACCTTGTCCATCAGTTGCAATGGACACCAGCATAGATATCTATTTTTGAGTTGCTTGAGCTATCCCCTTTGCATAAAGAGATCCTTGAAAAGGCTCTACGAATAGCTAATGTCCCTAATGACATTGACTCAAATAGGTTCCAAGCTATGGTTAACCACATCTCATCCCCTCACTATCTCACGTTCTCTGAAATAGATGACACATCTATTAACCACCCTCACAACCTTGCCTTCCACATTGAAGTTATGGTCTACCACACTCAAGTCCACCGAGTCCTGATAGACAATGGTGCTAGGTTAAATATTATTTCTTTCAATGTCATAGAACAACTAGGTTTGTCAAAATTTGTTGTCGATCCTAAGCAGAAAATCACTATAAAAGCATATGATGAAGTTGAAAGATCTTCCAAAGGTCTTGTAATGTTGCCTTTTTGAGTGGGTGCTGTCACAAAAGATATCTTTTTCTAAGTGTTGGACATCCCACTTGCTTATAGCATTCTTTTGGGTCATCCTTGGATCCATGACATTCAAGCCGTTCCTTCTACATACCATCACTGCATCAAATTCCCTCATAACAGAGCTGAAATTGTTATTCCAAGGGATCATTCTATTACTATTAATGCTCTTGCTACTGCTAAAATGTTTGTTCCTCCATAAAAACCTTCTAATGATCCTACTACATCCTTGGTTGCTACTGAGAAAACATTTAAGATGATGAGCCTTGGTATGGGTGAATACACACTAGATTCCATGGCTACTATGCCTATTTCTCCTAGATCATACGGGAGACCTTCTGATAAGATGAAACCTTCTGCTTCCGCTATGACAGTCTTTCGTAATTTTGTTCAAGTGTTTGTACCCTTAGAGGTAGAAAGAGAAGAACAAGCTATTAGGGAATGGATCTATAGAGAAGAAGAAGACAGCACGATAATTGCTACTCCTATTTCTCCCAAACGCTATGGTAAAGGCTATAAATTTTTGTAGAAAATGGGCTATCAAGGTCAAGGACCTATAATTGCTAATGGACATACCCTAGTTGAGCCTTTGAGTCACACTAATGGCTGACCCTCTAAGATTACAATAGGTCTAGGATAGGTGTCGATGATGACCTCCCTACATGTTCTAGAAATGCTCCCATGATTCGTGATTCAGACATAGATACAGATGAGTCACCACTGCACACTGTGGCTCAAATGGGAGACAATAGTCCTTCTACTTCACTCCTTTGGGGAGAAGAACACATACCTGCCAAGGACACAGCTAAAGCCGCTACACCTAGAAGCCAACAATGTAGGAATATTTTGCAGTTAATGAAAAGAGGAGATCTCACAAATAATGACGCTGAAGCCTCTACTTCTAAAGGTCCTAAACCTTCTTGGTGCAAGCATCCCAGTAGAAGTGTAACAATAGATTCAAATGAATATGAATGGGATACTCTCTCTGATGGATCTTCCACAGTGGATATGGAAGTGGATGTGGTTCATACTTATGGTGATGAACCCGACATAGTTGATGAATCTCGCGTAGGGTTTGATGAGTTTAATCCACATATTTCTTTAATGGACCATGTTGGTCCTATATGCACCCAAAAAAGGTCACCTAGACTTTGGGCCCCATTTATTTGATTTATTTATCTTTGAATCAGTTTTATCAATAATCAACATTTTTTCAAATTATATCAATTTCTTTGATCAAATCCTATTTCATCATTTTTTATTATTCCTTGGGCTAACCATTTTATCCTAAAGTCTTTATTTATTTAAAAGGAATATTTCCTCCCCTTTTATTAAATAAAAAGCCCCCATTTTTCCTCTTATCCTAAGT
Source organism: Chamaecyparis obtusa (assembly GCA_027943335.1). Classification (NCBI taxonomy): domain Eukaryota; kingdom Viridiplantae; phylum Streptophyta; class Pinopsida; order Cupressales; family Cupressaceae; genus Chamaecyparis; species Chamaecyparis obtusa. The sequence goes on from BSBK01012567.1 coordinate 82,309, forward strand.
TGCACAAATAAAGCATTATTCTTATTTTATAAAAAGAGAAAAAGTACTTTTTGTCTCATATGGACACTAAAGTTAACTCCTGTTTTCCTATTGGAGGATATTTGTGCACAAGGATCAAACTTCCATTTTTCTCCACCATTGATTAAGTCTTTTGCCTCTTAATCTCAATGGTCCATTTCACCTCATTTCTTATAAAAAAGAGAGCTCTCTTCCTCATTTGCATATCCATCTCTTTCATGCTAATGTTATGCTGCAAGTTTTCTAGGTCATTTGGAGCTTTCTTTGAAGACATTCTACATCAAGCTTTGAAGACTTGCTTTTCATTGTTGCATCTCATTTAGTGGCATATTTCTTTTGATTAGTTGCATAATCATGGCATATTAGCTTAGTTTCCTTTTATGCAATAGATTAGCTTCACATAGCTTAATTAGGGGAATTGTAATCCATTGCTATTTCCTTTCATAGTTGCATTGTACTTTCATTTTGATAGATTAATCTTGCATATTCATATTATTTTGCATTTCATTTGCATACTTTGATTCAATTTGGAGATATTGGCATTGTTGCCCTTGTCTTTGATTTGAACCTCTCATTATGTGGTTGACTAGCAAGGTCACTAGTTTGTAGCTCTAGCTGAGAGAAAATTTATCAAAGTCCCTTGCAACTCCATCTATAGAGAGCTATGAGTTTCTTTGTGAGGCCTCATTGTTGAGTAACCTTGCATGTAATGATTCATAGAAGTGTGGTCATATTTCTACCATATAGGTCCTTCTATGACAAGTCTAGATCTTAATAGTTTCAGAGCTTACCCTATAGGCTCGACCTCTCTTGTCACCAAAGATGACATCCCTCACATAAATGCTATTGAACTAGTCACATCATTTCATCTTACAAAATTAGATCTCATAGCTTTGTCCACCCAGGATCAACATGCCATTGAAATTGTTACTTCGTCCACCAGCGAACCAGCAAAAAAAAGGACTGAATGAGAAATCAAGTATCTCAATCATCAAATCAAAAGAAAAGAGCAATGGTTGGATGGTGAAAACCACATTGTGGCAGTATCCGAACCTAAAAAAAGTAAAAATAAAGACCTGCTTAAAAATGATGATTATCAAATAAAAGATGACAAGCTGATTCTCTACAAAAAAATGGTGAACTTTTTCAAGAATTATTTCACATCTGTCATATTTTAGCACATTCCTAGAGCTCAGATCAAAGCTTCTAATGCCTTGGTTACTTCAGCATCCATTTTACAATTGAAAAAGCATAAATCTCACTTCCAGTTCCTGGTGGAAGAATTACGCTATCCTACCAACAATTCCTACAATGCCACCATCTTTTCCTATTTCCAAGATCATGTTATCCTTGAAAATCTCATCCATAACACCTCACACTTTACCCTCATCTCTGGTGACTTATATAGGAAGGGTCTAGATGGAACTCTCCTGTGGTGTCTCGAAATAGAGGAGTCAAAAAAGGTGCTAGTTGAAATCCATGATGGCATATGTGGATCACATTCTAGTGGTCTTACATTAGCTCATAAATTGCTCAGGGTTGGTTACTATTAGCCAAATTGGTTGAAGCCTTCTATCATCACAGCAACAACATTTGGGTCTGAGGCCTATCAGTTATCTACATGAGAGGAAGCAGAGCTTACTGAGCCTATCAATGTTCTATCAATGTTCTACAATTGTAGAAGTTCTATGTCTAAGGTTCTTGAGCTCTTTGTATATATTTTATTGATCTTGAAAAAATCACAAAAATATTCATATATGATGCTGAAAAAATCCTAAACAGCATAAAAAGTACTGAAAAAATTCAAAAAAAAAAAAAAATGCAAAAAAATTCAAAAAAATGGAAAAAGTGCCTTGGTGAAAACCTGGAAATAGGCGCCTTGGTAGCAAAAATATAAAAAATTGAAAAAAAGTCTTGAAAAAATCTATCAAGTGGTGAAAACCTGGAAACAGGCACTGCTTGAGACCTTTGCACCTATGTTTATCAGTCTTGTGTGGTGCTCCTTCGCTCCACTTTTTTCTTTGCCTCTCCTAGCCTGGAATTGACTCTTGTCTTAGTTTAGGGGGCATATGTTGTTCTAGCTTATCTTGGGTCTCTTTGTGCATTTGGGTTTCTTGGGCCACTTGGTTCCAACGGTGTTTTTCAACACCACCCCAATTGTTTTTTTCAACACTTTCCTAGCGTCAAGTGTTTCTAAACACTTATCTAAAATCCTATCTGCAGTCCAGAATGATACAATATGTCCCATTGGTAGATGCGATACTCAAAGTTTGACTCTCTGACCTACACACACGCACTTAAACACTTGACTTGCTGAGATTTGTTTGACTTTATTTCTTTGTGGGCTATCTATGATGATTTCTTTGCTGAGTGTTCTCTCCCTGATAGTTTTCGATGATGCCAAGCTAGAAGACTGGGGCATGAGGAGATGTTTTATTTTCTTTCTTCTTGTGGGTATATCTTGTTGATCCTCACTGTCATGAGCATTTATGCTTGTTCCACTTGACTCTAGGATCTACAAGGTATTATCCTTGATTGTTTTTTGCAAGTGCATACTTATAGTCATCTTGACTTCTTTGTGTCTTGATGCAAGTATAATCTTGCTATATCAAACTTAGGGAACCTCACTACACTAGTCATCTTGACCTACATGTCTTTGATGCCTAGGTGAGATTTCCACATTCCTATCTGATATAGATCATATTCAGATTCACATAGTTATACTAGTGTGTATTGTATGATCTTGCGACGCTACCAATAATGCTCGATGATGAATATTAGAGTCTAACAACTTTGTGACCTTGCAAGTAAACCAATTTTCATAATAGAATGCATTCTTAAGTTCATGATAGTTATTTTTGCATCTTCCATATGGAGAGAGCTCTCCTTTCATCTTTCATAGACTTATTAGTCAAACTGCGCTCACCTTTCACTTCTTCCTGATCATGACTTTCACTTCTTGTCTTTCATATCACACCATTTTATCTTCATTTCAAGATCGAAACCAAAATCCAAGTTCATCTTGATCATCCAAATTGCATTTCTCCTTCTTCTACACAGTTGGCTAACCTTTTGAGGCCTGATTCTTTCGATCTTCGTTGGGGCATCCTTTCCTTCTTCATCTCCATCTCTCTCACCCTTCTAGTCTTTCATTCATTTCATTTCATCTCTCTGAGGTCTTAACTGGGGCATATCTTCACTACTTGATGGTTATTCTATCATCTTTCATCTTCGATTATGATTTCTAGTGATTTGATCACGTTGCTCTTGCTTCTGCCTTCCCTCTACCTGATTTCACTTTCGATCCCGAGGGGGCAGACACATCATATCCTATTGGCTATTCTCCAGAGCATATGCTTGACCATTCCATTTTCTCTGATCGATCTATCTTTGTGATTGACATGTTAGTTCTCATCTCAAGTTCCGATACTATCCATCTCTTTCGTAAGTGTTCAGTACTATCACTACTAGGCTGACCATGCAGGATTTGCTATCTCTCTACACTTCATTCTTTGGAGTCAGATCTCTATCTATTGCCTTCTTGGCTGATCTATTCTTTGACGTAATGTGTTCCCAGATCAATCACACATTAGTCAAAGATGGGCAAATGTAATCACCCAAAAATAGTCATCTAGACTATTAGCCCCTTGCTAGCATTATTTGCTAAAACCATCAATTTCTTATTCTTGATCCAATCCTAATTCTACCATTTATTCGATTATTTTCTATGGATTAACCATTTTATCCTAAATCTTTATTTATTTAAAAGGAATTCCCTCCCCTTTTAATAAATAAAAAGCCCCCACTTTTCCTCTTATCCTAAGTTGCACAAATAAAGCATTATTCCTATTTTATAAAAAGGGGAAAAGCACTTTTTGTCTCATATGGACAAAAAAATCAACTCTTATTTTCTCATTGGAGGATACTTGTGCACATGGATTTCTCCTTTTTGATGCTCCACCATTGATTAAATCTTTCTCCTCTTAATCTCCATGGTCCATTCCTTCTCATTTCTTATAAAAAGAGAGATCTTTTCTCATTTTGGCATCCATCTTTTGAATACTAATGTTATGCTACATGTTTTCTAGGTTATTTTGGAGCTTTGTAGATTTGGAGCATTCTTAGCATTTACATTCCATCTTAGTTTCATTCTTGCATTCCTAGTTTAGCTTCATATTTATGCTTTATTAGCTTAGTCTCTTTTATGCCATAGATTAACTCACATAGTCTAAATAGGAAGGATTTGTAACACTTGTTCTTTCCTTTCATAGCTTAGTTGCATTGTTCTTTCATTTCCATAGCTTAGTTTGCATCTTCATTCTTAGTGTAGTTGCATTACATTCTATTTGGATTTCTTGAGGATATTGGCATTCTTGCCCTTCTCTTCTTTGGAATCTCCCATTTCATGGTTTACTAGCAAGGTCATAAGTTTAAATAGCTCTAGCTGAGAGCACACTTAATTTCCTTGCACTCCATGCCTAGGGAGCTCCAAATCAATTTCTCAAGGTTTCCAATCCATGGATTCTCTTGGAAGCAATGACTTAGAGAAGTGCACTATTTAGTGTGTACAATATTCACTGCTATAAATGAAAGGTAAGCATCAGTCTCAGTTTGACATAGCCAAATTTCCTTATACAAAGTCGTGACTATTATTAAAGGTGGATTGAATAGTTTTGGGTTCATAAGCTTCAAACCCATAGCAACAAAAAAGGAATGAAACAATAGTAGAGGCCGAGAATCATAGTGTGGAGCTCGTGGAAACAAAGAGCAGTTCAATAGCATAAATAGTGAATCAAATATATGGTGCAAGGTTCGAGTCACGACTCATAATCTACAAATAGAAAAAAACTACAAAGATAAGACCAGTTGTATGATTGTTAATACAAAGTCATAGTGAAGCTCGTGACTTGCAAATAAATGAAGAGAAAACTCTTAGGAAAGCATGACCAAGTTTGTGCATGATACATACCAGTTGACTGTGACATATTCATAGTCTCATATTATCAAAACAACAGTCACATTTTAAAAATACTAGTGAAGGAATAGATAACAGAATGAGAGGGCACAACTTATGCTAAGAAATGATACAATGTCATGGTATTCATTACTAGAAAATTAATCTACAAGAGAGGGACCCAGCTTGAAGATAACTTATAGTTGAATGCCAAGTCATATTTTGTTATCGATGAGGAATATCAGTGATCTTTAGTCACAGTAAGCTCGAGTTCAATAGAAGGATGCAGTCACAGTCAACATCTCAAGCTCCTTCACAAATTTTAAAAAACTTTCATACAAGTTAGGGTTTCATCTTCCCTATTCTTCTACAAGAAGAATGAGATAAGCACAGCTGCTGAAAATGAAAATTGAACATAACAATGTGGAGTCCACAAGAAGAATGACATTCAATGCCATTAATGCAGATGTCACATTCCTACAGAGTCTTGAAAACCACACAATGCCACCTCACACCTTCATCTCATTGTTTTGAATTGTAGTGCAAGTGGATGGAGCATTCATGTCAACTTTCTCCACTTTGCATATTTTTACACTTAGAGTATTTTTATCTAAGTTAGGAGTTCAAGGTTAGATTATTTGATATTATATTTTATCTAATATTAAGTAAATATTGATATTGGTTAGAAATTTTAAAAGGATAAATTCATTATTATAAGCTAGTATTAAGGGGCACTTAGACTCGAGCTTTGATAGGCTTAATTATTAGCATTATTTTGGCCAATTTTAGGGTATTTTGTGGGGTTTAGATTTTCAGATTTGAGGCATAGGCAGTCTATAAAATTGATTTTTTATGATCAATTAGAGGTTTCAAATTTTGGAGAGAGGGCATAGAGTGAACTCATTGTTCCTAGGTGCTTTGTAGGCCATTTTTGTAATCGCTTTTGTCAGATTTTGGAGGAAATGAACCAGAGATTTTGATTCATATTTGTGAAGTTGTTTTGATATTGGATCATATTTTCATCTTTTCTAACAAGTGCTAAATTATTTATTATCCAAAGGAAGTGAGTAGATTTCTGTTCCTTCTCAAGATAATCAATTTCTTCAAGGCCTTGTGCGAGAAATGTATGTCTGTTGACTATCCAAGCTATTCATGGTAAAACCCTAATAGTAAGTTTTGTCAACCTATATGTTGAGCAAAGATTCAAAGTGTTGAGGTCTTCATTTATGAGTTATAATTGATCTTTTATCTTTTCTGCAAAGTCTAAAATATTTCTTGGTGTATCACCCTAATCTAGTTTTAGTTAAAACTATTATTTTCCCTTTTCCCAACAAGTTACAGATCAAGAAGTGTTATTCCATATTTAAAAGAAATTGGCCTAGAATCTGGAGATTCCTCCTTATTCAAAGTCTACACATAGCTCGAGGAGGTTTCCATTGTCAGGACAGAATTGTAGTATAGCCCTAATGCTCGAGTTAGGGCGACAATTCTAAACCTGAATAGACCCCTTGACGTAGAAAATAATATTTTATGGGAACCATTGACAAGAAAAACATAATTAGGTGAGTGGCAACAAGCCTATCTCATGGAAATATTTTTCCCTTCAAAACCATAAATTTTGAGAATGGAAGAAAGAAACTTTGAGAAAACCATATAATAAGTTTTATAAATATCAAGATTTATATGTCTTCCTTCTTCCTTACCATTAGACATTAATTGAAGGGATTCATTGATAATAATAAAAACATCAGTGAGTTGTCTTGTAGGAAAAAGACCCTTCTGGTGGGGATGCATAAGTTTATCTATTAAGCACCAAATTTGAGATCATTTTGTAAAGCATGTTGGAAAGTATAATATGTATGAAATCCAAAATTTTGTTCGATCGATTTTTCTTAGAGATAATCATGATGAAATAATTATTTATCTCCTTCACAATAACCCCATAAGTGAAGAATTATGTAGTTGTCTAGAAGATGTACATATGAACAATATCTATGAATTTTTGAAATAAATGTCAGCGTAAGAAAATAGCTCATTGGGTATTGCGAAATTGTAGTTAAATAGAATCATATAATGGTCTAAACCATATCTAACATGTAAGGAGAAAATCATTTATAAAGAATGCCCCAAGTATCACACAAAAGGAAATGATACAGTTTAACTTGGATGACGTGATTAGAAACCCTTATATTAGACCAAGTATATTTACTAACCTGCATGTCCAAGTCTAAGAGATGATCTTTGGCCAAAACTTCATGTAGATCCTAAATTGAATTATTAAAATAAGAATCACCCAATATTTTTTTAAGGAAACAAGGAGAGAATTTAAGTTTCCCATTACCATCCATTCCCCATCTGTGAAAGAAGCATGATCCAAAAGAAGAGACTCCTAGAAGGATCCTCACTAATAAATAGTATTAGGGGCATGGGAATTAGATAACAACCATTTAGAAGAAGAATTACCATCAAAAAAGGAAATATGTTGAGCATTTTTAGAATGTGAGTGTAGTGTACCCACCAAATTATCAGGTTTCTACACTTTTAAATAAGATGTCACAAGAGGGAAAACTTTGACTTGTACCAACTAAGAGGGAGAGAGAGGGGAAAAATGAAGAGACAATGGAATCCAATTACATGAGAAGAAATAAATTTTTTTGAATCTCAATTATTATAGGAATCATTTCCTTATGAATATACTATCTATGTTCTTTCTAAACGGATCTATAATTAGAAGTGGTATGATCATATATGCGATGGTAAACAAAAAAGAATAAAATATATGGTGCCCCATCAAGTTTCATAAGGTTTCAAAGCTTGAAGTGTGATCAAATTTTCTTTTAAGAGGATTAGCTAGAATTCGTAATCTATAGATAAGGGAAAATGATTAGGTTTTATGCCCATATAATATGAAAGAAAATGGTTTTGTATGATTGTAGAAAAAGGAGAATAGGTCAGAGAAACATGAGAAGTAGGAAATCATTTAATTTCCCTATGATAATGAGTTGTAGGATCTACACACACCTTGATTCCTTGTTACACACATATAAAATCATTTCTATTATAGTCATGTTTAGAAATCATGTTAAAACTAATAATGTATTATTCATGTTATTATAATGGGGAAGTAATTGAACATCATACTCCTTGTTAAATTACATTTCTAAGAATACATTGAAGCACTAAAAGGATAAGGAAATGAATAAGGCTTTATCATTTTTTGATGATTCAAATATTTATTAATATCATTCATCTTCAAGTGGGAGGTAGGAAACTCTTTTTTAATATGATTCTTCTCATAGTTTTTTTATCTTTCAATTTCTCTTCTTTACTTAGTATAATGTTAGGTGGCATATTGTTGAGGAAATAGATAACCTCAAGTTACAATGAAATGTCTTGATAAGTAACATAGTGTGTAGGAAAGGAATAAAAACCAATGTTAATTAATGTGTTAATATTGTATTATCATTTAGAGACATTTAAATTTCAAGAGTCCATGGAAAATCTAAATTTATATACTAAGTTGTCTGATGATCTTTTTGCATTAGTATTTTAGATCATACTACATGATTATTGATTAATCGTTAGGATGTGAGAAGAGAGCTAAAGGAGAAAAACCGTATTAAATCATTGTTGAAATAGCGTTCCTCTCAAACAAAAAGGAATCCTTATGAATTAGGTGTCTGAGGAGAATAATCATCCTCATTCCTCAATGCTTCCTTTGTTGGCAATATTTCTTTTTTTAAAAATGTATTAATGTTATCTTTTTCTTGTCCATAATTATTTGTATAATGTTTGATTATATTGCATGAGAACCTAAGATGCAATATTTATATATCTCATTTCATGTGCTAACACCTAGATTATGAAATTTTACATGTGAGATATAATGTGAATTTTATACATATACTAAAGTTATCTCAATTGATTTCTAACTAATTTGTAATTGAGAAATAATTTAATTTTTTGATATATTTAAGGGAGTAAAACCTTATGACCTTCCTAAATATAAGTAATGTATATAAGTTAGTGTCATATTATCAAACCACAACATTGTCTAAAATTATATAGGTTTCCATCATATTACAAAATTTTAAAAAAATACAAAATTTTAAATAGTGTATCATGTAAAATGTGCACAATATGAAATGATACATGTGCAACCGAAATAGTGTCTCATGGGTTTATGTGTGTGTTACCAAAATAGTGTCTCATAAGTTTATATAAATCAAAATGGTACATATATTTTCCTAAATCATCATTTGTTACATGTTTTTTCAGTTTACATATACATGTACAATGGTCATATGCATAAAAATTGTTAGTCCATTGTCTTCAAGTTCACTTTTTCATGATGTATTCATAAACTCCAAAGGTGTGAGTTCCCACCCTTATGATGTCGAAGGTTGGTGGGATATTCATAATTATTCCTCATCATATCCTCCTCAATGACTCTGTCCTCATGTCTGGATTCATATTGGACCCATCACACCCTCATTATTTTTCACATGAGTCTTGGAGAGGAATTAATCACCTTTCATGGGATTTTCCTACTCATATCTAGAGTCTTGTAATGTGTAAAATCCTATATATCTATATGTATAAAAATTTTATATACCTTCTATGGTGTGATCAACTATGAAGATATGGTGACAAACTGTACATTTTCTCTTAACGTAATTGTGGAAATGACATCCCTCTCAACCTCACCTAAAATAACTCATCCCAAGACTCATCTCTTTATCAAAATATCTCATCTACCTTTGCATCTGTCCTAACATTTCTTGTCTATAGCTAAATCCATTGATGCTTAACATACTCAAGCTCTATTATTTCCCTCACTACCTACTCATCCTTATCATCTCTCCCCTACCACCCTTACCTAATGATATGTGCCTACTCATACTTATAATTTACACATTGAAAACCCTATTTAGCAAAATCTATATCTTCATCCCTATTAAGTCTACCCTTCTGACATTGTTTAATAATATTTTCCCATCTTTCCTATCTATTGAGTTACTCAATTCTAATCTATATTTCCTATATGTCTAATCTCTCTTCCTTTTCTTGTCTAACATATGTATTTCTAATACATTTTATTCAATTTGTATGTATATTGTAGTTTTTATAGAAATTGTAAAATTTTCTCATCCTTGATATACTAGTCACTGTCCTCTTATATATTTTTCTTCATGGACTCTCCTCCAATGTACTCATTGCTCCAATATTAGTCTATGTACTCTGATTATACATAGCTCTTTATCTCAATAGCTATGTCTCAACCACTATCTCTCCTTCCCATAATTAGTGTCAAGGTCTTCTATATCAGCATGTAGATCCCTTGGCATAGGTGATAATCCCTTAAAAAAAATGGTCATATTTTCTAGGATCATCAAACCCCATAACCAAATCTCACTTTATGTTCTAAGATGCACATTGTCTCTCGAATATGTACACCCTTTTTCCAAACTATCTATGTATCTTCTTGAAAGAAAATATCTATCTACAAAATTATTTTTATATCTAATTAGGTATCTCAAATTCCTAAAATACACTAGATCATTTATATCTTATACCCAAACCTCACTCTCTCTCTCCACGACCTCTAGATAAACAATTTTATGTCATCTATCTCTCATTTCTAGTGGGGCATGTCACCTAGTTTCCATAGTTTACTAGTACCACCACATAAATACACATAGGAAAGCACTCTCTTCCATCTCTTATCCATAATATGTCATGCAATGTATATGTACTTCCATGTCCATCTATGTAGTTGAGTCACTCCACATGTAAAACTAGATCCCCCTCTGTATACTACATGCATGTAGTTGTATACATGGGCTAGGACACATAGTCCACATGCATGTGTAGTCAAATGTTTTATCATCAATACTATGATTGTCCTCATACAATAAAGAATTATCTTGAACATTTATGTAGGATATTAGTTTTAATTTGATTTTCCATATGCAATAATGAATATTTTTCATCATCAATTTAGGATGTAAGTAATGTTATATTTAATCTATCTAGTAGAAACAATAGAATATCTAACCTTAATGATACATCTCATGGGTCTAAAAAATGTTGGTCAATGCCTAGATCATATGTCCCAAATATCCTAGAATCAAAACGTCCTTTCCAACATCAACATTATAAATCACTTGATCTCCCTCTATGGAGATCTATAATAACATCAAAACATCCTTTATTATCATAGTCACTTCACATGTTAAAAAGATGAATTCATTATACTCACAATACCATATCTCTATAAACATTGTTATTATTGTTAGACTCCACCTAATCTCATGTATTAATTTAAGGAACCATAAGCCAACTCTAGTTGGGAAGTTCTCATATCTCATTGTCAGTTTTGATCTTAGTGTCAGTACTTAAAGAGTGTCTCTCTCATGATTGGAGGGGTTATAAATCCTCTTTTAACAATAAAATGAAAATTGTTAGTTAATCTACCCTAAAAATCCATTTTCCCCTAATTTGTGTAGCTCCTTGTGCACTTGGTTTTCACCTTTATATATGTGCAAGATATGTAGCAAGAAATTTTGCACATGCAATGTTAAACATCCCCATGTGCATGCTATATAGATTGTGTGCAATATTGTGCACTCGTGGGTCCATGGTGCTCAACACACCACATTTTAGTGCATGTCATTGCGTATGCATGCAACAATGCATATTGAGTGTGCATGACCATATATTTAGTGTGCATTTCCATATACAAAGAACACATGATCATGCACTATCATGCCTTGGTGTATGATGGGCACATCCTATAATGAAATTTTCCACTCTTTTTTTTCTTCTTTTTCCAACTCAAGTTTCTCCTCACCCCTTAACATTCATTTGAATTTTATTTAATTTTCCCTAATTTGTTAAAAAAAGCTTCACCATCCCTAAAACCTTGGTAGTCAAATTCCAAAAGAACATGCAAAATTGACCAAGTCAAGGATAGGCACTTACCACTAGACTAACACCAACCACTCATTTGTAAACATGCTCCAATTCTACCAATGCATCTTCCCATCTCTTCCTGATATCATCATCATCCCTTCTTTTTCTCTTCTTGATCTATCATTTGTAAGTTGAGAAAGTAAAAAAAATTGAGCTCTTTTTACCAATATTTTCCTTATTTATCCCCTATTTGAACCCTAATTGTCTTTTTTTTTCATCTTTTTGATGTCTTTTATTTTACTTTGTTTTACCTATTGAGAGTTTAAATCAATTGTATTTTCTTCTCAATCTCAAAAAAGTGATAAAATGTAGACATCTAAAATTGATTAATAAATTTGAATTATATCATGGTTAACATTATTCTTCTCAATCTTTATTAATCATATATTTTTCAATTATTTAGTTAAACTAATTATCTGCAATAATTAAATAATTCTTATTTTAATTAATTTTACCATTTCTCCTAAATAATTTCCTCGCTTAAATAAAATAGAATCAAATAACTTATTTTTCGTAAATAACTTATTTTGCCTATGCATTTACAACTCACCTTATCCGTCAATCTTTGCGATCTATGTGAATTATATTCATGCCCTCTCTTGATATTTCTCAATGGTTGATTTGACATTTCTCAATCTTCAATTTGCCTCTTAATCACTAGAAATTTCTAAATCGTTGATTTTGCCTCTTAATCCCTAAAATTTTTTGGACCCTTGATTTTGCCTCTTAATCCGTGAAAATTTTTGGACCATTGATTTTGCCTCTTAATCCCAATTGTTGATCAAATGTATGTGAAGTGTATAAATAATATCTTTACACCTCTTATTTTACATCTAGCACTACCATCAGTGAGGAGCAACCCACATACCAAATTATCAAAGCAAGTCTGAAGCAACAATGTAATCTCCTCATGTCTTCGTAATGGTATTATTGTTTATCATTTGATTTTGTACATAAATAAAACTATTATTGTTTATCATTTAGGTTTTTGCATAGATTTTAGATTTATTTTATGTTTGTGTAGATTGTGAGTTTAGACTCTTTACAAGATCATAGATTTATTTCTTGTATGTATGAATTGTGAATCCAAACTTTAGACTAAATTATTTCTATTATTATGATTTGAATTTAACATCATTTATAATATTCACAAATGTTACAAATACATTTTGCATCTTTAATGATTAGTACATATATATTTTACTAACCTAAATTTTATTTGATTAGTGAAAATTCCATAAAATATTTTTAGCGTTAGGTAGAGTCATCCCATACAATTTTCAATTGTACATATAAGAGATTTTAGTCGCACAAAAAGTGTGACTGGTGTTTTTGGGTGGGTTTTGAATCTGTGTAAGAAATTTGAAATTTGCAGGGCCTGGTGGACGTGGCGGTTGGGGGAGATTCGGAAAACCTAGAGGTCAAGATAGTGGCGACTCCCATTACGATGAGCATAGATTCCAATTCGCTGATGAAAGGCTGGTACATTATCTGATTCTGATGATGATTCAAGTGATTCTGATGATGATTCTAATTCTGATTGCGGATTGGAGAGACCTGCTGCGAGAGAGCTTGAAAAAGAAAGCAATGACGAGGACAGGCGTCAGGATGATGAAGTACAAAATGATGGGTTCATTCTACCGACAAATATGATTCTGTTGATTCAGAGCTGAATGAAAAGTAATGCAGTCGATTGACAATGAAAAATAGAGAATAAATCTGAAGGTGATTCTGATGGAAAATGGGAGAAATCTTGCCGTGATGACATATCTGATGCGAGAGAAGATGTTTCTCCGATTTTTCATAAGAATCATGAGAGTCACCTTGAGATTGATTCTCTATACTTTTCATTGTCAATCGGCTGCATTCTTTGCCATTCAGCTCTGAATCAGCGGAATCATATTTGTCGGTGAACGCCATCATTCTGTACTTCATCTTCCACGCCTCTCCTGGTCATTCCTTTCTTACACATTTGGTATCTGGTAATATACTCAGAATTTTGCATTTCGAACATGCCAGGGAATTGACCGGTGTAATTGTAACATCAACTTCAAAATTCAACTCCGATAAACTTCAACCATGTTTGAATATTGTAGAAATATGTAGTAATTTCTATCACAAAAATATTGAACCTTCAATTATTTTTAGATTGTTCTATTATGTGGGCTGTATGGAAGTTTCTAGAAAAAGATAATTTAAAATTAAAATCAGTTATGATTAGTAATTTATAAAGGAAATCTGATCATTTTGGATCTTGAGTCAGAGTAGAAGTGGAATGCAATAGCATTCTAAGATGTAATAAAATTTATTAAGTTGATTAATGAAAATTAGTGCTGTAGCATTTGAGTTTATAGATTTGTATTTGTTTCTAAATTTTGAATATTTTTGTTTATTTCCACTCCATCCACCTTCTTTTACAAGCCAAACTTAAACTATTAAGAAATAATTCTAAATTTCTTCTTTATTAGTTCCTCCGTACAAATAGAGAATTTGAAAAAAATTATATACAGTCTATAATTTGAATATTTATAGATATTCAAATAATCAAAACAAAATTATTTCACTTCTATAATTTGAATATTTATAAATATTTAAATAATCAAAAGAAAATTATTTATCTGTTGTTCAGTAGTAAAAATAAAATTTATTTTATTTTTATTTAAAAGATTAATAAAATTAGATGCAACAGACCCATGCGATCATGCGCCTTCCGTCTGATTAGATGCAACAGACCCATAGCCGATTAGATGCAACAAACCCATAGCCAAGGACAGGTAACGGTGGTGAAGGTTTATGGGGTGTCGCATGGTGCATAAGCCATTTTCAATCTATGCAATCATGCGACAATCATCAATGTTGTGTGTATGTTGAATCTCAATAGTTTAATATATGCTCTGGTATATTTTAATATTTTAATATAATATTCGGCCTCAGTCCCTTATCGATTAAAAAAAATAAAAAAAAATCAATAAAATAATAAGACCTATATTTGTTAGGGCATAGTTGACAACTCCATCAAAGGGTATAGGGAGAAAGAAAATCTACCAGAAATACAAAAATATCTGCTGTTGTTCGGAACAGCAACTACAAAATCCCAATTATATGCGAACACTTGTTCTGTCGAAATCTCCAAAAATCTTTAACCATTGAATGCGTAGATTCTAGATATTTCTGTTCTCTTTCACCTGTTTTAGATATTTCCTAGCACTGAACGGAAGTGCATAAATCATAGTATAAGAATCATAGGTTTTCCGAAAATACGAATCTGGCAAAGATGCCTCTTCCTTTAAAGCTCTTATTCCCCTTCTTAACTCTCTCTTGACTTTTTAGTCCCTGCCGTTAAGGCAGGGGAATAAAGTTTTCAGTTGCCATGCAAACATTAGTTTGTCCTAAACAATCGTGCAAAATTTGTTAAACATATAGTCTCAAACAATATTTCCATTAAAAGTGAAATTTTGTACAATTAATTCTCATTTTCTCATTCGCTATTTCAATTTATCCCATAGTCTTTTCAATTTTTTGAGAAAAAATTGCTATAATTTTTGGCTGGCATTCTATTCGCCGTGTAGAATGCTAACATTTTATGGTTTTCCTAGTTGTCAGTGTCTCCAGCTGTCATGCTATCTGTCTGGAATTTAAGACATTCTTTGCTGAGCCTGTTTCCTTCCACGCGTTGTGTGCATGTCGTGAATAGAGAGCATTGTTTCCGGCAAACAGGCCTTTGGGAGGTATAGCTGTGGCATTTGCATGTAAGATTATCTTCCCTTATACAACGTCTAATCCTTTGCATCTTGTTTTCCAGTTAATGTTCATATGTGCTCTAAGTTCTTTTGGGTTGATTACAGAAGAAATTTATGAAGCAGCAACGCTCAACAGCCAGAAGCAATTTCTGAATGGCTACAACAGAATCATCAGCCAGTGTTTCAAAATTTGTCTAGGGTTTCAATATGCCGCACGATTTGGTCAAATAGTTGATGTGCATTGTTGATGCGTCCATACTTCCAGGCATTCAATCAAACAATTCACATGCTTGTGCAGTTCAGTCTGGCACAGGTCAAGGTAGATTACAACGAAATGTATATATGACTAACAATTTTGGAATGTCTATTTTTAGCAAGCTGCTTTAAAACCTGAATTGCAATCGCAATTAAGCCTGGTTTGCTTCTTTTTCCAAAATTGTGATATGTAATGAAGCAATGTAAGGAAGGTTAAGCATAGGCCAAGGCTGCTTTCTTAATTAAGTTGGGCTTATATTTTTCCATACAAATTTATACATAGAAATGGATGGGAGCCACACCAACGCTTAGCACAGCAACTATATTGAATTAATACAGGACGGAAAGAACTAAAATACATTCATTCTTGCTGATGACAAGTTTGGTTTCCTATCTGAATTACGCCTCTTCATAATGTACAAAAGATAGTTTTGAACTAGTTTTGAAAATTTGGATTATAGTTTTTAACTAGTTTTTAGATTTTGGATTATGCTTTTTAACTAGTTTTGAAAATTCAGGATTACAGTGTAAATCATGAAAGATCTGATCTTGACACTATTGTCGGAAGGGAAATAGAACAGCCTTGTAGCTAAAGATTATAATAGAGAAGATAGGCATCGAACCTACACAAGCATCTAGCTCACCTATTAAATCCTACTCTCCTATTTCAGCCACTTTTTTCTATTACCCCCAAACAGGGCACTTACCACCAGATCTATTTCAAGGTGAAAAACCTCCGAAAATTTCTCAACCACTTTAACAGTTCCATTTTTAAGGACAACAAGCTCCTCAATTTTATTCTGGAGAACTTCATCAATTCAAAGCATCTTGAGAGCGTTCATGCAAAATTCATCTTGTACATATTCGGCAATCACTTCATTTCATTCCCTTTGATGGCATCTATTTGAAACATTTCGTAAAAAATTTCATTTGAGTCATTGGAACAGAGGCATTCTAAGGGTATCTCCTTTTCTCGTTTGAATGGTAATTTGGGGAGAAGATTTCTTAAGCTTACAAAATAAATCTGAATCAATATCAATGATGGCACGCAAGAAGTCCATGAAGCCCTTTTTTAATTTCATGGTGCCAACTACCAAACATTGACTTCATGATACAAGTATGAGGGATAACCGAAGATTTTGAAATGAGAACACAAATTCTCAATGTCAAATCCCATTCCTTAAAGAATAATCAAATTTTAGAAAAGAACCAATAGAATTCCCCACATATTGCAAAATAATCAGATCATAAAATTATTCCTCACATTGAGAACCTAGTTATGTGTTTTTTACAAGCAGTGATTTGCTGTATAGTAAGAGGATTTGATGTATGCTTGTAGATTCTAAGGGATCCTAAGGCTTTAAATAATTAGTTTAGCAAAAGCATAAATAATCACTTCCGCATTACACACAGCCACAATTGCATGCATTCCCCTATAATTTTTAAGTAATTTGTAGTGATTGAGTGAACAGGGCAATGGAAAAGCTGCAATCGATGCAGTGTGCAATCGCTTGGGAAGTCAGGAGCTGCACTGATTCAGTAGTTCCTTATATCGGGATGTGCCTCACTTGCTAATTCAACACCATATCTTGGAGGCATTCTTTCTTGTTATACTCGCGGCTTGGCTTTATACAGCATACTCTTTTGATTGACAATTCTCTCTATTTGTTAAGAAAACTTGAAGACCAAGTTAGTGGAAGGAAAGTTGTCGGTACTGTCCATAGCTGTGTCATCCAAGCCAAAGGAAAACCCAGAGGTATAAAACCTAGTAAGGATTGGTTCTTATTCTTTAGTGTCTATTTTTATTTCACTTTGTAGAACTGGCAGCTGCATCACAGCCTCTTCCAGACATACATGAAAATGTGACATATGGTTTGCAAGAAATGGAATCATTATTTTAAAAGCAGAGTGAATTCAAAATTTTTTGTTCAGATAATTGTAAGAATTCAGTAAACCCTCCAATTTCAACAACTCCAGCAATTTCAGTAAACTTGATTAGCGACCTAGTTAATTCATTATAGGACTTCAGCATAGTGATTCATTGGATTTTTTCAGCTTGGAGTAAACATGTTTACTGTTAAAATATTTTCATTTAGGTCTATTCTTATTAGAACTTTATTAGAATAAAAATAAAACAATTATTTGTTACAGAATTGTTCTAGCATTGTTTTCAATTTGCTTCAAGTTTATCCTTCAATGGTTTAATATTTGGGAAAATTGTTCCTGAAAGTGAATTTTCTGGTAGGTCTAATACCTCAAGTTGATACAATCCAACAAACTCATCTGGTAAGCTTCCTGAGAAATTATGATTACTTGCATTAAAAAAGGATAGAGTTTATCATGAAATTATAATTACTTGCATTAGAAAAGGATAGAGTTTATCATGCCAATTTCAGATGGAAGCTTGTCTGAGAAGTATTTGTCATCAACTTCCAACTTCGAAAGACTCTTTGCACTGTCGATATCTGCAGAAATGTTGCCTTAAAATTTATTTCCTCTGAGTTGTAGCTAATAAAGTTCTGGAGATCCCCATAAAGCTTTTGGAACTCCTCCACTAAACTGAATGTTTGTGAATCTAAGACATACAAGACTCGAGAAATTCAGGTAGTTGTTGGTATGCTATCGTTGAGCATATTATCAAATACATTCAAATACAACTTTCCTCCATTATAGATAAATTAAAAACCTATTATTGTAAAGTTGCAAACTCCTCAGCCTTCGAAGGTTGCTAATGAATCCATGCCAAGACCCAGTTAGGTTATTGTGAGAAACATCCAATTGCTGAAGCTCTGCTAATCCACCAATGGAGCCTAGGATTTCTCATTGTAGATTGCATTTTCTCAACAATATCTACTGCAGCTTGAGCATTTTCCCCATCAATCCATCAAAAGAATTATTGGTCAATATTAGATTTACCAAGTTTGTCAACTTGCCCAAAAAGCCAGGAATAGTTACTCCCAAGGGCATGGTCAAACCATTCTGCCCCTTCGTTTGTATGCTCTGCATCTTCATTTTACAAAGTCAAAAATTTAAATACTTTCCTGTTTGATCACACCTCGTTCCAAGGATTCCATTCTATGCAGATACTTGACAAGGAGGGGATATGATCTTAAACTTTCTAAATGCATTTGTATGTCAGTTTTGAACCCTTATCCTCAGAATCGTTTTGAACCCTTTAATTTCAGATAATTTTTTGAACCTTTAATTTCAGATAACTTTTTTGAGGCTTTCTGTCAAACAGTTCTTATGGCTTGCTTGTGGAGGAATATAACCAATGGTTCCTGCAAGATCTATGCTTAGTGCTTACACGAGTCAGAAGAATATTGCTAAATTTCATACCGACTGTACACACATCCTCCTGCTGCCCCACCTTAGGCAGGGACTCGCAGCCCTTGTTACAGAAAGTAAACATTTTGCAGTCTTTATCTTTCTATTTTACAAGATTTTTTCTTATGTTTATTCTTGTTTGCAGTTTGTATCTTTCTATTTTACAAGATTTTTTTTTATGTTTATTCTTGTTCTTCAAGGAATATTGCAGTGTTGCAATTTTTTTAATTTGTTTGAATGATCCTCTTGGTCCAACTCAACTCTGAATTTATCGTTAAAGCCTTTGTGATAAAACCCCAATTTATTGTTAAAGCCTTTGTGATAAAACCCCATTCGCAAAATTATCACATAGCCTGCTGCAATAAGAATGATGTCAACGTATCTCAAAAATGATGTCGGGCCTTGCCGACGTGTCCCTTTCTGATTGACCAGCAAGTGCTGAGATGGATATGCATCGTGGGTCCCAGAGATCTGAATTCTGCCAAAGTGTCGAAAACCTACGATGTTTTCTGTTTGTTCTGCATGAATACCTTGGTTGTTTTTGACATTGTGCCTTCCCATGTTTGCACACTTATCTTCTGATGCCGAAATCCCTGGATGTTTTCGATCCTTCCCCAAAAACCCAAGATGTTGTCGGCCTCGCATTTCTTCCCTTTTGTCGGCACTCCTTGTTCGTTGGTCCTAACTACGCAAGTGCGATCAGATGGTGGGCGTGGGTCTTCAAGAGTTTTAAAATGATTGGTTGTCGCATGATCGCATGTCAGAGTTTTCTGACATGCGACCATGCGACCGGTTACTTCTTGTGCTGGGGCCTGTTGGCGGGGAGGGCAGTGGTCCCACTGGTTGTTATGTAGCATCCTATGGTTGGCTGTCACATGATCGCATGTCAGAGTTTTCTGACATGCGATCATGCGACCGGTTGACACCTGTTCCTGGGCCCGTTGGTGATGGAAGTACTGTAGACGCATTGTCAAATGGAAGCTGAGGTGGTAGAGTTCTATTGGACGCAGCATAGAGATGTGGCGGTAACATGGCAGTTTTCAGTTAGCCCATGGCAACATGCTGGCGGTTTGTTGCATGTTCTCATAGCTCTATTTCAAGCTATGTGAACATGCGACTAACCGCCACACCTCGCGACAAAGCTATGAACTACGGTGTGGGTCCGTGTGTCGGGTCTTGCTGACATGTCTCCTTTCCGATTGGCCAGAGAGTGTTGAGGTGGATTTACATTATGGGTTTGGTACCCAAGGGCAGTTAATGGTGGTGAAGGTTTATGGGGTGTCGCATGTTCGCATAAGCCATTTTCAAACTATGCGATCATGTGACAACCATTAAGGGAATGTTGGCATTGCGGAGTTAAAGTTGCCAAGCCTGTGAAACATGATGATCTAATAGTGGTGATATAAAGTAGATCTCAGTTCAGATGTTGACCGTTGATAGACTGTTGGCACCTTGAGGATGACCATTGCATTTCAAGTTCAAATTTGCAGAGGATTTTCACGACAGGAAGTACCAGAATTGATGGCTTTAGCAGCAGTTTTCAACTGGTTTGGTGGTGCAGTTATTGCCGACTGATCCGAGGGGCTCATAGACCGTTCGCAGTAATGTTTTGTACGTGCTGGAGTAAGTTTTTGAGCTCGAGAAGCTTTTTGCAGGTGGTGATTTGTACTAGTTTTCATGGCTATCTCTGGTGTTCTGTACTGAAGAAATTAGAAGTAAATATTGGTATCAGCGGATTACTGTTGTTGAAAGTTGAAATGATTTCGTTCTGAACATTAGACCCTGCAAAAGTGGGCTTGAACTGACGATAGATACTTTGTTAATTTATGTTTATATTTATATATATAAAAATCCCGACTTTGGCTCTTCATCGATCAAAAAAAAAGAATGATGTCAACGTATCTCAAAAATGAATCTAAATCTACTTCTCAACTCCTAAAATATATTCCATCACTTCATTAACTCCTAATTTATGACATAAATGTTTCAGAATCATCAACGAACCAACAAACATATTATTATAAAATTGCCAGCATAACCTAATGGGTTAGATGAGAGTCTGAAGCAGAAAATTTTCTTCAGCATGCGAAGAATTAGGATAATGCAATTAGTTCGTTCATTCGTTCATTCCAACTGATAGCCAAAATTTATTCAGAGCGTTGGGCTTCCTTCACCTTTTCATCCTGTTCCTTTTGATCTTCTTTTAGTATGGATTTCTCTTCTGATTTCGTTCTTCACATGACTTATGAATAGCCAACACAATCTTTATTTTGTCAGCGCCAGATCTTACACTTGCCTCCATCAGTATTCCACCAAGCAGATCTGATTCCCTCTCAAATTGATGAAAACCTTTGATATGAAAGTCAATTGAAATTTACAAATGTTCTGAAGTTACATCAGATTGTTCATGAATAAAATAGAAATGAGTTTAGGTTTGAATATTATCCATTCACTTTCCCTGTGTAACACGGATCGCATGGTTTGCTACCTGCACTCGGAACTTACATAACATCTGATCATTTGCACGTTCAAATTAAAATGGTTACAATAATAGACACAGAAGAAGTATTTGTTTAAAAGTTTTTAGTCTTGTTGATTGATAAACAATGTTTTGAGTTGGTTCATTCTTATGGACAATAAGTCTAGTATTGATATGTTCAGATATTTTGTATCACTGTGCAAAAAGTTGTGCCACTGAGAACTATTCCTCCCCAAAAAAAATGAAATTTTAGTGTTAAAAAGTAATTGTGTTTTTAAAATATTAAGATTTGTTTTATAAAGACATCTTACTGATTATTTATTATTGTTAAATAATTAATTGTATTTTTATAAGATACTGGTTGACGAAGTTACATTTGAAAGCTTTGATAGAATTCTTATTGTAATACTTTTGGACAAAAATTCAATAAGATTATTATTATTTAAAGTTTAATCATGTGAAAATGTAAATAGTATTTATTTTTCTAATATCTATGTTCACATATGATTCTCTTATTATATTCTAAGTATTTTTTAAAAGTATTTTAATTAAAAGTTTAAAATTAGATTGATTAAATATATATTTAAAGAATTGTTTTAAAAATTTTGCTAAGAGGTTTATATATAAGTTAGATTGTAAATTCTAATTTTAGTATGAGTATATTTTTTTGAGTAGTTGACAATAATTGAAGAGATTTAATGGGGGCTCCAATATTTGGAGGCTTGTTTACGTTTAAATGGCTTCAATAGTAGCATAAAAGAAGTATTTGTTATAAAGATTTTACCTTGTTGATCAATAAACAATGTAAATGTAAAGACCTTTCAGTTGGTCCATTTCTATGGACAATCAGGCTAGTATTTATATGTCTAAGACATTTGGCATCACTCTAGAAAAGATCAGGCTAGTATTTATATGTCTAAGACATTTGGCATCACTCTACAAAAGGTTGTGCCAATAGAGTTATTCCTAGACAAAAAATGGCATGAAATTTTAATGTTAAAAAGTACTAGTGTTCTAGAAATATTAAGGTTTCAATCAGGCTAGTATTTATATGTCTAAGACATTTGGCATCACTCTAGAAAAGGTTGTGCCACTAGAGCTATTCCTAGACAAAAAATGGCATGAAATTTTAGTGTTAAAAAGTACTTGTGTTCTAGAAATATTAAGGTTTCTTTTATAAAGCCATCTTAGTGACATATTATTATCATTTAATGTTTAATCATGTGCAAATATAAATAGTATTTATTATTTTAAATATTTTTAACGTATTTTAATTAAAAACATAAAATTAGATTGATAAATTATATCTCTAAAGAACAATTATAAAAAAAATTCTAAAAGGCCGTTTTATAATTTAAATTCTAAAAGGCCGTTTTATAATTTAGATTATAAATTCTAGTTTTTATAGAGCTGAGTTTTTTACTGAGAATTTGATAGATTTAGAAGAAAGAAATTTTAATGGAAAGGATACATAAATATTTGTATTCTTTAATGATAGATATATAATCAATCTTTATAAGATGAGTAATATTTTTTGGAAGATGCAATTAAGGAAATAAATATCACTCTTGCATTTCTTATTACATTGTAACTAGTTTTATTATATTGTCTTTTCTTGTAATTGATCATTTTATTTTTTAATTAATTAATTAAATATAATATTTTGAAGATTAATTTACATTGTAACTAGAGTTATTATATTGTCTTTTCTTGTAATTGATCATTTTATTTTTTAATAAATTAATTAAATATAATGTTTTGAAAATTAATTTTTTTTTATAAAGTGAGGTGTACTGGTATTTCTTATTGATACATATTTCTAAAATAATTCATGTATGGACACATGTGATGAGAAGAACTAGAAATAAATACACATTTCTTCTTGACTTTTGGAGATATAAAAAACACACAATACTTCACCAATCATACATAGAATCTTTTCAACTAATTTTTATTTCTTTTTGGGGTTATCATTATCTTCTAGTCATTTATCCTTGAAATTTTTTTTTTTGGGGGGGGGGTTTGGCTATTTTTGGTGGACATGTTGTAACCGATTCTAACCCTCAAGCGGCAAAAAGATTTTATAAAAATGGCTTAGGGTTAGGAAATTTATGATGTATGTTTTTTAGTAGCTTCTTGCGACGGTATTGAGTTGTAAGGGATTGCGGTTGTAATCACTAGATAATAATATTATTGGACTCACTATTGGTGGACATAGCCCAGGGATTGGGTGAACCACATTAAATCTTTGTGACTTGTGTTCTCTTTTGTGTGGCTTATTATTTTCTAATATTGGTATATTTTCTTGTAACTATTATTTATATCTTCTTAATCCTAACAAGTGGTATCAGAGCAAGGTTGTTTTTTAGTTATCCTATACAAGAAGATCTCACAGTTTAGTGGGTGTCTCACGGTTGATTGGGAACAATAGAAGATGAGGGTAAGATGAAGGTTGAGAATTTTCATTGGTAGAACCTTTGAGTTATGGAAAATGCAAATGGATGACTATCTATATCAGAAGGATCTATGTTGACTATTGGAAAGAAAATCTAAGAAACCATCAACAATAACTATTGAGGACTGCGATATTCTTGACAGAAAGGCACTTGGAAGTATTCAATTATGTCTGTCACAATTAGTGGATTTTAATATTAGGAAAAAGAAGACATCTAGAGACTTGATGGAAACCCTAGAAAAGTTGTATGAGAAGCCCTCTACTTCAAACAAGGTATTTCTCATGAAGTGTTTGTTTAATATGAAGATGGCAAAACGTGGATCTTTTACTAATCATTTGAATGAGTTTAATACGGTTACCAGTCAATTATCTTCAGTAAATTTTATTTTTGATAAAGAAATTAGGGCTCTCTTGATTTTGTGTTCTTTTCTTGAAAGCTAGAATGACTTGGTAATGGTTGTTAATAACTTTATTTCTGGTTCTAATACCCTAAAATTTGATGATTTTATCGGTGTGATTCTGAGTGAGGAAACTCATAGGAAAAAATCACGTGGATCTACATATGGAAGTGTCTTAAATGCACAAAATAGAGGTAGAATGAATGAGAGAGGAAACAATTCTAGAAATCATGTGAAATCAAGAGGAAAATCAAAGGGAAAGAGGTCTGATCGAAAGGAGAAAATTATTGCCGGTCTCAGAAGAATAAAGGAGACAAACAAGAAGGTAACAAGGAGGCAATGTGGTAAGTAATAAATCTGAAGAGGATGCTTTTCTTCTTTCCTTAGAAAGGTCTGATGATTCATGGGTTTTAGATTCTGAGGCTTCATTTCATGCTACACCCCATAGAGGTTATTTTCTTGATTATGTCCAAGGGGATTTTGGGCTAGTTTATTTGGGAGATAATGAACCTTGTCAGATTATTGGAAAGGGAAAATTTAAGATTAAGTTGCAGAATGGGAATCATTGGCTACTACAAGAGGTAAGACATATTCTAAGGATGAGTAGGAATTTAATTTCAATAGGGAAACTAGGTGATGAGGGTTGCATAATTACTTAAAATGATAGAAATTAGAAGGTTCAAAAAGGTTCCTTAGTACTTAGAAAAAGGTGTGAAACTAGGCACCTTATATCTTTGTGCAGGTCATACTATTCCTTCTACTTTAATTGTTTCAGAGAAAAATGAATGTTCAAGAATAGTTGATGTAGTTGAATAGGAAGAACATCAAACAATTGCTATAGATTCTAAAAAAACACTCTGGCACAACAAACTTAGACACATGTGGGAAAAATTTATGAAATTACTTAATTCAAAAAAAGTTTTACCATGTCTGAAATGTGTCAATATGGATTTCTATGAAAGTTGTGTATTGAAAACATAAGAGAGTTAGTTTTGTGAAGAGTGGAAAGGAAAATAAAAATGAGAAATTAGAGTTTGTGCATACAGATATATGGGGACTAGCTCTGGTATCTTCCCTTGGTGGATCTTTGTATTATGTTATAGTTATAGATGACACAACAAGAAAAGTATGGATTTATTTCCTTAGACAAAAATCTGATGTATTTTAAACTTTTAAGAAATGGAAATGCTTGGTTGAGAATGAGATGGTAAAAGGCTAAAATGTCTCAGATATGATAATGGTGGTGAGTATTGTAGCACAAAATTTTGAAGATTATTGTTCCTCTAATGGTATTCATAGACAAAAAACTGTACCAAAGACTCCACAAGAAAATGGAGTGGTTGAACGCATGAACATGACAATAATGGAGTGTGCAAGGAGTATGATGTTGCATGATGGGCTTCCATTAAACATGTGGCCAGAGGCTGTAAACACTATTTTTTATTTAATAACAAATTGATCAGATAGTTGTCTTGCACCTATAAAGAGCTTCTTTGGCATGTTTGATATTATGTACTAGTTCATCTTTTGAATTGTAGTCCATATTTATTTTTTTAGGTAGTAAGCCTTCGCTTGTTTTAATTTGAGAAGTTAGCTCTATGAAGTGTACCTAAATACACGTGCATTCCCTATTTTACTAAATCCTAAATAACAAGGTAATACTTTTAACTTGAAGTAATTGTTTGTGGGTTCCATTCCCACCTTGGTTGTTCCCCTAATAGGATTTCCATGATAAAAACTATGGTGTTATGATGTTGTG
Source organism: Chamaecyparis obtusa (assembly GCA_027943335.1). Classification (NCBI taxonomy): domain Eukaryota; kingdom Viridiplantae; phylum Streptophyta; class Pinopsida; order Cupressales; family Cupressaceae; genus Chamaecyparis; species Chamaecyparis obtusa. The sequence continues at coordinate 108,669 of BSBK01012567.1, forward strand.
GATGTTTACTTTATATTTTAGTTGTTTACTTTTCATTTATGTTGGTTTATGATTAAGAAATTAGTTGAATAAAGTATAAAGCTGTAGAACATTGAATGACCTTCCCTCCCCTGCTCTCAATTTTTTTTGACACTGTCACTATGTGCTTTGAATGATAAGGAGAATAAATCTTTAGGAATTTTTCTACAAAGGATAAAATATTCTTTAACTATAGGATGAAATTTTTATAGAGAATGCATTACCAATACTAGATCTATTGATGATTTGGAGAAATTGATAAAGGAGAGTGAAAAAAATTGACTAAATTATTTACATCTTTTGATCACTTGAAAAATTTAGTTTCTAGTCATGAAGGAAAAGTCATTTTTTTAATGGATAAAATAACGAGTTTGATCACAAAGAATGAAAGGGTGACAAGGATGATCAATGAGTTAATAATCATGATAACTTTTAAGATGAACATTTTTTAAAGTGGATTTAGAGAAGCAGAGAGAACATACAACTCACCTTATGTAGATCTAACCTACACTCAGCTAAGAAACTTTTGTGGGATATAGGTGGTCAGGTTTAGATCATTGACAATATGAAGAAGAGTTGGGATGGATATTTTATTTCATTAAGGATCATATTTTCTAAATAGAATACTTGTATATAAGCACAATATATAAAAAATTTGGTAAAGGGTTTTGGTTGTAGACCCCTGCATTTACAATTGATGTGAAAGGGGAAGAGATATACAATATTTAAAATATTTATTCAAGTTAGGGGAGAAATGGAGAGCATGTGTTTGTTTTTAGAGTAGTTAGTATTTTTGGCATTTTTGACACCTAGTCATTTTTCACTAAGTGTTGCCATCAATGACAAAGGAGGAGATTCTATGAAAGATACACAAATTTTGTGTAATTATATATTATCATTGATGGAAACTATATGGTTTACACATATTTTATACATATATTTTGGTCATATCAAAGGATTGAAAGAAAATAATTTCAAGTATAATAGAAATAGACCAGTTGAATGTGTTTTTGGAAATGGTTTAGTACAGACACACATTTTTAATTTTTGTGTTGCAAACCTAGGAGGAGAATGAAAAGGTTATAATCTATCTTATCCCACCTTCAAAACTCTAATTTTTTTTATTAGAATGATTTATTATGTTATGTGTATTAGTTTCTTGGTTAACAGTGAAGAATAGTGACGAATTTTTACTAGATCCTTATGTGATCCTAGTGGACTGATTTTTTGATTTATTTATGAGTTTGGGGACATAAAAATGAAATGGTAGAATGCTTATATGTGGTTATTCAAGGTCCACATAATGTTTTGCAAATGGGTTTGTAGTATAAATTACTGTGATGACCTAGTGTTGAATCAATTTTGTTTGTGGATGTATAAGATCAAGTTATTTAGTGGTTTTGATATATGATAAAAATTATATGTATGTGATGGTTATATGATCAAAGGTTTGATTTAGAGAAAATAAGAGATAAAGCATGAAGTATATTTACTCTATATATTATACCTACATGAAATTATTTTGGCATATATAGATTATCTAATCATGTTCATCAATTGTAGATTGTAATCCATATATTTTGTAAGGTATTGAGCCTCCTATTCTATATTTAAGTAGTGTACTCTAGGGAGTGTTCCTGAATGTTTGTGCATTCGATTTATTCTACATAAACCTTTAACAAGGTTAATACTTCTACTGGGTATTTATTTGTGGGTTGCGTCCCCATTGTATTTTTTCCCCTAAGATGGTATACATGACAAAAATTATGGTGTTATAATATTGTTGATGCTTGTATTTTGTTTTAGTTGTTTAATTTTCATTAAATTTTCTTTGTGGTTGAAGAATCAATTTTGTAAGGCTAAGAAATGTAGACCACTCATTCACCCCACCTCAATATTCCTTAATAACAAGAGTTTTTTCCTTAATAGGGTTTTCACAAAAAAAAATGGTCTTATAGTGTTGTGGATTCTTGATTTATGTTAAATATTTAATTTTTATTGTATCTGCATTACTTTTGAAGAATCATATATACAAGGTTAAAAATTATAGAACACTAACTTACCCCACCCCCCACCCCGCCTGGTTTTAGTGTAAGTGTAGTGGGAAAAATAAAAATGCCTAGGTCGAGTAAAGGAAAGGAGAAAAGGTTGAAGGAAAGTAATGAAAATGAGCTTCGAGTGCATATCCAAGTGGATCCCTCCCCTATCACGAGCACGATTGGTTCCCAATAGGTGGCCGCTCAAAGGAGGTAGAAAGTCAAGATTTCTGTGGAGCTGAGAGAAAATTCCCATCATTTCAAATGTGACCATGAAGAGTTTTGCGATATAATAGGCATGGTGAGGGATACTGACATTGATTCATTTTTCCATTTTAAGCACAAAATCCTTAAAAACTTAGCTACTGGGATTACTTCTTAGACAGGTGTCTCTATGGAGGAAACATTGTGGATGTAAGAAGAGAAGAAGTGTGTTGACTTCTTAAGATGACTATGGAATCCCTTAAAAATTAAGAAAATAGGGAAAGATCAATATTAAAAATGACTTTTGTAGATTGTATTAAATTAGATCCATAAAAGTATTAAGATCATTGCAGATTCTAGGAATATACTGGTGGAGAATTTGGAGAGGAGGTAGCTTGAGAATAAGGTTATTCATCTCAACTATGGAAAATACAAGAAGCCTTAGGACTATGTAAGAGGACTAGGGGAAATTTAGAAAGGAAAACTAAGAGTAACCCTCTACAACATAAGGACCTAGAAAAGGCTGCATAGGACATGACCAAGCTAGAGGTAAAGGTGTATATGATTATCAAGAGTATTGCTTGATCTGCTCCATTATTTTCTTGGATTTTTTAATTCTATTTTATGTTGTTTCCTATATGTTGGTTTTCAGCTACAATTTTCTATATATTTCTTAAGGGTAGATTTTTATTTTTGGGCATTTTTTTCCTTGGTACTTTTGTTGGTGTGTATTTCTAGATCTATAATCTTTTTTTGTTGAAGGGTTTCAGAACCCTTAAAATCCTTATTTATTAGTAAGCAAACACCTTTTTAATTATTCAAAAAATATTTGTAAACATCAATAGAATTCATATGGGGATGGTACCCACAAAATGGTCCACTAATCAAAAGTGTCTTGTGAAAGATAATGACCTTGTGAGGATTCTAGTACATCTGTATAGTGTATATCTCCTTTTCAAAGGACTAGGCTTTGTTAAAAGAATTTGATCCTATGAGGATTCAATTATATAATGCAAAAATGGGATCTTAATATTTATACAAAGTGCTTACTACACGTACAATACATATACAACTTCACAATACAAAACTTTGACTATTGCTAATATCTTTAATATCTGATCAGTCCTTGTACCTGTGCTCACATAAAATCAATTATATAATTGTCCCTCTCTTCTATGATTATCAAATTCACATACACACATAACATACAAAATGGACATATTTTAATTATATCATTATAATATAATTGGCCATGTCTCATTAAACAAAATGCCTTCCTTTATACCTTTCCCTTTATGCAGGCGACCCTTAACTTAATTAAATGTCACCAAAAAAATTAATATCTCATTCTTCCCTATTAATATGGACATTTGGAATGCCATACAAAACTAATTCAAAACTTTATTTTAGAATAAAAATTAACTTGTTAGCCAAAACTCAATAAAGTCTATCTTTCCATGTTTCTACAATATGCATGTTGTCTTAGGAAAACTTCAGAAATCATAACCAAAATAGAGTATCTCATTTCACATGATTGTAGACATCATGAATAGTTTCCATACTATCTATAGTGAATCTCACTAAAGTCCAACTATCAATAGTAAACCTCATTGAATAGATTTTTGTACCTGCTCAGTGTAAACTACATTGTACTTAGACAGTTTTCTAGGCATCCCTTATCCAAACTTATGCTAAAATATGTTCATCCAAAATGTATCTATATCTTCCCTTCAATGATAACCCAATCATATCTCCTTACCCAAATTTCAAACAATCTCCCCCTTTGGCATTGATGGAAACTTATGAAAAATTGGCTAAGTATGCATAGTTACAAAAATCTTCAAAATTGGCCTATGAAAACTTTATGTTAAAACTTTATGGATCATCTACCTATTTAATATCTTATACATATTGTACTTCCCCTCTCTATATACTCTTATAAAGTGTGTGTGTGTGTGTGTGTGTGTATATATATATATATATATATATATATATATATATATATATATATATATATATATATATATATATATATATATATATATATATATATATATATATATATATATATATATATATATATATATATATATATATTGTTGGAAACAATAATTAAAACAATTGTTATATTGTCATTAATGTCAAACCTTAATTAATGAGATAGTTTCTATCTAATAGAGTATCATATCTTTTGATTGATGAAGAGGATTTGAAATGAGGAGATAACAAAAGGACCTAGTGAAAGGTTGAGTTATGAGAAACTACAATGGGTATTTGATTAGTTGGCACATTGGCAAGGTAATGTGTTATTTATCTGTAACACTAAGTGAAGAAGTCAGTTGATCCAGAGTATAGAAGAAATGAGGAAAGGAAGTGTGTAAGCATAGGCTTAATAGAGAACAAATTTAGATTAAGCCAACTAATACTAGTGTCGACGGAGCACCAATGTAAGCCAAGTAAATTTAAGTGTTGACCGAGCATCAATAATTTTTGAGTATCAGAGAACTAACCGAGTGAAGACAATGTTTTTTGAGAATACAAGTTTAGAGATGACTAAGTAGATGAACACAGTATTGATCGAGTGTCGGTAATTTATAGTTTGTGAAGGAATTGAAAATCCTAGCCATCATAGTTGAGTTCTTGGGATATGTGTAAAATGTGTTGACATTAAAGATGAATGATCTCGATTATTTAATGTATGGTAAACCATTTTATTATGGATTCAAGGAGAATTTTTGAGAATTATCTAGAAGGATAAGGAAAAGAACAAAATGATGGAAGGATTCGGTGAATCTGACCTAAACCTAAGATCTACGAAAGAGATTAAGTGACAAAAGATTAATCTACCTAATCAAGGAGGTATAATGTGGAAAGAGGTTGATATTATTGATTGATGAATCTAAGTAGAAGGCTAAGAAGAGTTATGTAGATATGAATAGATTTGAGGTGATTGCTTGAAGGGATTTTTGAGCACATAAAAGATGGAGATGGCAATGAAGGTTAGTTAGTAAATCATCATATGAGTGTATTGGATCTGTATTTGTAAAGTGAGTTGTATATTTTAGATCAGAACCTACTGTTACTTTCTAAATAGTAGTAATTTGGAATCACCACTATTTGTGTATGTATGTGGGGAAAATGTAAGATTCACTCGTAAATCCAAATTCCCAAAAGAGAGATCCAATTTGATCAACCAAGAGGTTAATACACAATCGAATCAATCTATGAAGAATATGAAAGAAAGAATAAATCCTATACTTCCCTATAGTTGGATTAAGCTTAAAATCTAAACTAATTGAAGTGCAAATACAAACCTTGAATTAGGGAAGATCTTGAAAACACTGAATTCTGGCTTCTGTATGAACTTTCTAAAGATTTCATCACTTCTTCTGGACTGGAAATGCTGAGGTAGACAAAACCCAAAAATCTTTTCTCCAAATTCACACAGGTTGACTTTGACCTTTTAAAAGGTCAAAGACCACATTATTTATTTGAAGTCCAATTCTGATTCTATTCACAAATCTTGAAAGATTTCCAAAAAGGGTATCTAAATTTGCTCTCAAATTTGAGATTTTGCACCTGTACCTGCAAGAAAATGGGGGTTTTTGGTTGTATGGGGGTTTGCCTTAGTCAAGCCCCAATTTAGGAATTAACCTTGAACTTGAATTGAAATATATGGTGCATAAACAAAGTAATTGAAGAAAATCACCTCGCTTATGTTGAAGTCCTTGTAGAGGATTCAAATCCTCAAATCCACAAGTAAGAATGCTTCAATAAATGTAGGATGTCTCCAATCAATGGTATTTTTATCTTCAACACCAATCTTGATTTGATCTTTGCATATGAGAAGGTTTGAATGAATGGAGGAGGGATCTTCAAGGGGGCTCCAAGGAGATTGAATCCTTCAATAGCTAACAATGGAACTCCTTGATGGATGAATACTTGAACACTTGAATGCTTGAAGACTTGCTTGCACTTGAGAGCTCTAGATACTTGATTGAGAAAGCTTGATGATTGAGTGATGATAAAATGAGAGAGGAAGGCCTCCTTTTATAATGATCTAGGGCACACTCCTCTAGATGGGCCACCTTGAAGAATTAAATGTCAATTAGGTCCTCACCTTTAGAAAATATACCTTGATTAAATACCATTAAAGGATTTACCATTTCGGAGTCCAAAATAGCCGACCCGAAAGTGGGAAATAACTTTCCCGAAAGCTAAATTATTGGCAAATGAAACTTTGAAATCATAGTAGGAAGAGGTCAAGGTCAAGGTTGACCTTGACTTGGTTAGGGTCAAGGTTGACTTTGACCTCAAACCCTAACTTTTCCAAATTCTACAATACGAGTTCCAGGGGTGCCGAAAATGTAGAATTTGATGTCAGAACAGGACCCAGTGTCAGGAATAGATAGAAAATCCTCTAAATGATGTGATGAAGGACTAGGAGGTCTCATTTCTGAACCCTACCTAGAAAATAGAGCCATGGAAGAGGGAAAATCAAGAAATTCCTTAAGACCTTAACCCTAATTTCACCTAGAATGAAGAAATCAAGTGCAGAGAAGAAGTGGAAAGTGGGGAGAAAGCCAAATACATGAAAAGACCCAATCAAGGTGCTTAACATGACCCCAAACCACTTACTCAGAGGGATGAATGCTCTTAACATGGAAGTGCTTCCATTTTAAGACAATACATTAAGCCCCCACTTTAGCAAGAGTGTGGACTCAATGCAAACTCTTGGTAAAGTAGATAAAAATAACAAGATAATCTTATTGTAATCTAAGGGACAAAGAGAAATCCCAAGCCCCCAGGGACTCAAGTCTTCATCAACTCTTAGATCATAGATAAGAGAGACATCTCTAAAGAGAAAAAGAAAAAGTGTGATTACCTCACCCAATGAGAACTTATGTCCTATTGTGAACCACATAGGAAAAAGGTGCAACCGGAAAGATGGAATTGAACTGCCTAGTGAATGTGGCTACTCACTAGTCAATCCATCAAGGATTTATCCTTAGGAATATTATATTCCATAAGAATAAATAAAAAATGAAAGAGATCCGGTCTTAAGGACACTTCTGACCTTAAGGGATCACAATATATGTGTATTTGAAACTGGAGGGATCAAGAGATCCTAATATAAATCCATACTTTAAGGATTAGTTCTTAATCCAAAAAGAAAGGTTGAAAAGTAATTTCAAAGTGTGTGTCTTCCTCAGGATTTAGCAACTTATGTGTGTTACCTTTAGAAGATTTAGCATGTTTTGAATTTTTTCATAAGTGTGTGTGTAATAAGTGAGCAGAGCATATGCCCCCACGTTAAAGTCATTGCTGACACTTTAACATGAGCAATGGATTTAATGAAAACATAGACAACTCCACTAATTACATTTCCATGTCGAGATGCCCCCAGATGAAGACAAATCAAGGGAAATAACACATAAACATACAGAGAATATAGAAGGAATCTACCTACCATGAGGTCAGTATGATCATAAGATAATATATATATGATATTATTGCAAATAAATTGACATCATTCCCCAAAGGAAGTAGAACTACAATCACAAAGTAGGAAAGATCACATAAGATATACGAAGAAGAATCTTTTTGTACCATGACATGGAGACCAAAAATATTTAGTGCTATCATATCCCGAATCCAAGCAGATTACACAAGGAAACATTTACGAACAATAGAACAGTTACAACATAACATTGAACAATGCATAGAAGAATAGAGATACATATAGATGAATCTGAACAACAGTTTCAATTCCTTCATCACCTTGTACCTGTTACGCTAATTTCCATGTACATGAAAATTTGGCTAAAACCTATTCCAAAGTCTTTGTTTTACCGCTACCGAGCATCCCTAAAAATTTTGTGGCCTCATGTTTTGTTTCCTGGCCTCTGCAATTATTTCAAGTCCCTGGTCTGCAGGTCAAAATATTCAAAAAAACTAGCCGTTGGTGTTCAAAATCCTAAAAATCCCTTTGGTCTTGTTATATTTTCATGTTACCTTTTCACCAACTTAAGTCATCCAATTTGCATGTGCCTTTATTAACCCTTCAGTTGGTGTTCTTAGTTCAAATAGCCAGGTCAAGATTCTCAATCCGACGGTTGTTGCATGATCTCATAGGGTCGGATGATTCCTTGAGATCTTGTGACGATCATTGATTTCTCCTGCCTGTAGAGTCCAATGTGTCAGTGGGACCGGTGCTATGTGGATCCATTTTGGCAACCTGTGATTGGCTAAGGTTGAATATAGGTGGAAATGTGTCAGTGGGGCCAGGCCCTTTCAGTGGCCAGAGGCTCTAACATTTGCTGAGGATCGACAACTGGCATATCTTTGTAAGGGTTTGTGTCAGGGGTTGTGATCTTATGACAACCATTGATCTTGGTTGGTGTCAGAACTTCCTTCAATGGGTCCTCATATGGTGACGTGCTTGTTTCTCATTGGTCCACATAACGATGACTTGGATGCCATAGTGGGTCCATGTCAGAAGGACCTGCAAGGATGTTAGAAAGATGAAGATCGATTGTTGGCATATCTTCGCAAAGGTTTGTGTTAGAGTATGAGATCTTGCGCCAGCCATCAGATTTGGCAAAGTGTTCAGATTTGTCAGGTGGTCCTAGTGTTGCGCATTGTTGACATGCATGCTTTTGATTGGCTACCGAATGATGATGAGGATTTCCAGGTGGACTGATGTGTTAGTGGGGTCCTAGATTAGAAAGGATCTAATGGCTGGTGTATAAGTGTAAGGAATATTTTGGGGCTATAAGATCATGCACCCACCATTAGATCGGTATCTCAAGCAGTGGGTCCAATGTTAGAAGGTTGCAGTGTGTATCTAAAATGGCATAGTTTAATTGGTTGTTGACTACCACGGTGGTCATTGACTTGTTAGGAAGGGTTTTTGACTATTTTAAAGGGTGCATCTGGGTCACTCATCTATCAGGAAGATTATTCATCGATGGTCACATTTTAAAATATATCTGCTAGCCATTAATATTTGAATTTGAATATCTCTGCGAGGTTTTAGCTAGTGTTTTGCATTCTTTTGGCCACGCGTGGCATCGGTTAGCTCAAGAATTAATTTCTCAGGACAGTTTTGGTTGAGAGGGTGATGGAGGTGACCGTTGGCCAGTGTTGCAGGGTACTGTGGTGTGTTCCCGCACTGGGAAGTAATGAAAAGAGTTGGCCCCACCTTTGCAAGCAGTACCTCTTCCAAGGAAATAAGATCAGATTTGAAGCCTTCATGGCTTAGTGGAGTTTTAGGTGGGTAGTTGAGTCAAGGTTGTTGTGTCTGCAGGTGAGCCCAGTATAGGATCAATATGCAAAAGAAATGATATGATCTATTTACCAGATATTTTCAAGAAAGTTTATATTTTGTGTACCTTTAGGGTTTGTTTAATGCATTGTAAAATTTTTAACCCTAATTAGGTTAATTTTGGACTCCTACCTGCATGCAATTAAGGAGGTATTTATTGTTTTTGTAGAGCCTTAGTGTGGAAGAGGTTCATTTTTGTAAAGGAGAGAAGCCCACTTTTGCAAGGAAGTCATCTTTTCTCAGAAATCCACTTGTGGTATTTGTTTTACCCTCTGGTTCTTCTACTCTTTGTAATCTCCCATTGATGATCAAGGCATTCTTGAGGTACTTGTGATATTTGTTCTATCCCTGTCTTCACTGTCTTGATTATCTCTTATTGGATTGAAGTTTATGAATTCTGTTAATGGAAATTGGGGTTCCTAGTCCCTCTCATTTTTTGTGATTTTGTGTGTTACTATTTCTGATCTGATTTAGATGTTTTGTGGGTATACTACAACCCCTAGTATTCTTGTCTGATTCCTACACCTAGTTGCAGAAAAGGATGTTTGCTTATAGGTCATAAGTTGTGTCTTTTGTTTAGACCCTCCTATGAAACACTTATGCAAGCCTATCTAGTGAGTTGTGACTTATTAGACCTGATTTCTCCATTGGTCTCATTCTTCTATGCTGAGATCCAAATCCTAATTTTGGTGTATCACCTAGTAGGTAGTTTGCTTTCATGTTATTTCCCTTTTCAAGCATTTCTTCTAACCGTTTCCCTCGAAAGTTATTTGATTTCATAGCAAGAAGTAGATTAAGGTGATTATCCAAGAGGAACCAGCCTAGAACCTGGAGGTTTCATCCCAGTTAGCATAGGTCCCACACTTGAGGATGAATCCAATGTTATACTAGGTTATCAAGACCAAGAGAGCTTGAAACAAAGGGCACAAACCCAGTGTATAACAAATTCTAGCACGCCCGGTGGGACTAGAAGTTATTCAAATTCAAAGATATGCTATCTCTAATATGAAGATTGCATAGTCTAGGCTTTTAGAAGTCATTCTATCAAGTATATTTGGTGACTCCACTTATTTCAAAGATCTAGGCTACCTCATTCAAAGTTTTATGAGAAATATTCAGACTAGGAGCTCAAAGCCTACCCAATTTTTAGAGTTGCCCTTGAAAAGAAGTCACAAAGGAAGGTCAACTCAAAGAGAGTCTCCTACAAGGAGATTTCAATCAACACCTCCTGATACTTTAGAAAGGAGACCTTTTTCCTTTCATTCTAGAAGAAGAGGAAGATCTCTAGCCACAGATCTTGGAGATCTAGAGGAAGTTTCCAATCCAGCAACAAATATAGCTCATATAGTTGTCAATCTTTAGATTCCAGCTCGTACAATGGAAAGATAGTTTGCTTTTGCACCATTCAACCAAGGAAGCCCATTGTCCTTTGCTCAACATCATGATGTGCACTTGGTGGCACTTAAGAGTATACCTGATTTCACAGGTGAGGGGCAGACAACTACTTTTGAGCACATAAGAGATGTGACCACTATATGCAGCATACACAACATTACTCAAGAAGATGTGGCCAAAAAGTTATTAGTAGCCTCTTTAAAAGGTAAGGCTCTAGAATGGTTTAGAACTCTAACTGTTGGTTCTATTACTTCTTGGGATGAGTTAGGGGATGCATTAAGTAAAAATTTTGAGGATAAATCAAATAACTTGTCTCTAGTTGAGCCGTTAACAACTATTAAGAGATACCCTCAAGAGCAAATGATAGATTATAATAGTAGATTCCTTAAAACATGGAATAGAATCCTAGTCTCAGTGAGACCATCAATAGACCATGCCTTCCTTTACTATTTACAAAGTCTAAATGGTCAAATTTCCATCATGATCCAGTCTATGGGTGGTACTTCTCTACCCTAAGCTTTTGACATAGCTGTCAGGGCCAAAAATTATTTAATCCAAGTAGGCATGATTGCTAGAAGGCCTCCAATGCCCATTTTTCCTAGCCTTCAACCCATTGCACCTACCCAAGTACCCCCATTTACCCCTATTCCCACCATTTTGGCACCTCAAGCTAGTACTAGTGGTCAAGAGCTGAGGACTAGTTTCTCTCAAGAGTTACAAGAGATAAAGAATAGTCAACAAGAAATGACTAACTTGTTGCAGACCTTGACTAAAGAGGTAACAAATCTAAAGAAGCAAGGTCAAGGAATCAGACCACCATTTCAGTCACAAGGCCAAGGTCCTAATTAGCAATATCAAAATCAAGGACGGCCTTATCAACAAAATAGGCCACCATACCAAGGAGGCTATCAAGGACAAAGACAAAGTTTTAATCAGAGACCATTCCAACCATATAACCCTACACCTCTAAATTCTACTAATCCAGTGAGGGATGTGGTTCCTAGCCAAAAAAATGTGGCTATGGATAATGAATGGTGTTTTCCTTGTAATCAGCCTCATAATCAGGCTACATGTTCAAATGGATGGATGAACCAGGCTCTAATGGTTCAAAATTCCTCACAAGCTCAATTAGAGGTTTCATCCAGTGGGTTAGTTCCTCAACAAGAATCACAAGAGCATGAAACTGATCTCTTTAATTGGGAGCAACCAGACTTCAGTGGAGTCAATGATGAAGCTACTTTTGTTGGCTTAACAAGAGCAAAAAGAAGAGCTCAAGACATGGAGAGAGAAGATTCCAACTCCAAAGCTACTACATCTATAGAGCCACTACAACAAGCTACTCACATCACACCAAAGGAGGCTCCTATCATAACAAGCAAAGAGCTAGAATCTCAAGGAGGTGGAGCCCATCATGCCAAAGACACAACAAAGAGTACACATTGTGACACCTTATAATATTGTAGACAACATGAAGAAGGTGAATGTCACCATGTCCATGTGGGACTCTTTGGCTCTTCTAGGACAACCTAAAATTTTGAAGAGGGCCATGTCAGAGGTAACAACTCCTCAACCTACAAAAGAAGCTGCAAAGCCAGTGTTGGTCAACACTAATCAAGAAAAGGAGGCTCCAAGTAGCAACTCCAAAGGCAATGCCACACAAGGTAGGAATTCAAAGCCACCTCCCTTTTCTGTATCTTTAATCATTGGAAAATCTTTAGTACATAATTGTATGGTAGATAGTGGAGCTACTAGCACTGTAATGCCCAAGAAAGTATCTTACCAGTTAGGACTAAAATATGAGGCCTTCCAAAAGAAGGTTACCCATCTTGATGGATCCTCAGTCAATACTATAGGTGTGGCCAGGGATACTAGTCTAATCTTGTATGCTAGTGCTAATTTCTCCATCCTCCTTGATATATATATTATAGATCTCCCTGCATTATTTGCTATATGTCTTTCAAGGGAGTTTACAACCAAGATAGGAGGTTACCTATCTTTTGATTGGTCTCACATGTTATTTCATACAAGGTATGGGACCAAAGTCACCATTAAATCAGAATCATTAGTATCACACCATATAGAGCCATATGTGTCCAATGCCATCAATGTAAACTGCCCTATATTTGATGACAGTGACTTCCAAACCATTAGTGAAGAAAGCACAAAGATAGAGAGTATCCCTGATATCCTTCTAGATGAAAGAGCTTCAGAGGCCCAAGAAAATCTGATCTGGGATTTTGGTTTGGGAAGTTATTTAATACAAGAAAGTAATGCTATAGAGCCAACCCTTCTCAAAGAGGATACTGATTCAGAAGATCAAAGTAGTCAGTTTTGGGAACTATTTTTTGATGGGGCTAGAAGTAGACATGGTTCTCGTGGTGGTGCTATGCTAGTGTCCCCAAAAGGATAAAGGTATTATACTACCTTTAGATTCAATTTTTCGTGCACTAGCAACACTGCAGAGTATGAAAGCCTACTCAATGGACTAGAATGGGCTAGAAAAAAAGAGCTTAAGGCCTTAAAAGTTTATGGTGATAGTGAGTTAGTTTCCAGACAAGTAAGAGGGATAAGTGAAACCAAAAATGACACCATGAAAGCATACAAACATAGAGTTTGGGATGCAATTGAAGATTTCCATGATTTCAATATTGTTTCTATCCCTAGAAAGTTAAATCAAAATGCAGATAGGTTAGCTACTGTTGGATCCCAATATGATATTTCAAATAGAATTTCAAGAGAAATAGATCAATAGCATATCAAAGTGATTTTCAGACCATCTATCCCAAATAATGATGTCAATTGGCAAGTGTTTGACAATGATGAAAAAATTTTGCAATTCTTGTTTGAAGAAGATGTTTTTTCAAAACACAATCAAGATAGGCTATCTCAAAACTATGGTGATCAAGTAATACAACTCAAGTCCAATAAGATGCCTAGAGGTCTAGTTACCTTAGAGACTATCTTCAACAAGGATGATGAAGTCAAGAAAAGCAAAGCTGGCCTAGTAGTCCAACAAGAACATTGTGTTGAACTAGAGTTGGAACCAGGTAAGAGATTACAATTTTGAAAGGTAAACACTAAATTGGAGAAGCAAGCTTACACTTAGTTATTCAAAGAATTCGGGGATGTTTTTGCATGGCAATATGAGGATCTCAAAGGTTTTGATCCTGCCCTTGCTTAGCACATTATTGAGTTAGAACCAAATGCCAAACCAGTGAGGCAAAAGCAAAGGCCTGTTAATCCTAAGCTTGAGCCGCTTATGCATAAAGAAGTGCTCAAATTGATAGAGAGTGGTATCATCTACTCCATTAAGCATACTAGTTGGATTTCCAACCTTGTTCCTATCAGGAAGAAGAATGGGGAGCTGAGGTTATGTGTTGACTTCAAGGATCTTAATAGGGCCTCATTAAGGGATTCCCATCCACTACCCTCTATGGAACAAATTTTACAATGTGTCTCTGGATCCGAGAGATTTTCATTATTGGATGGCTATTCAGGATACAATCAAATCTTTGTAAATGAAGAGGATCAATACAAGACTGCATTTACAACCAATTGGGGAACCATGGCTTATCAAAAGAGGCCCTTTGGTTTGTCAAATGTAGGTGCTACATTTCAAAAGGCAATGGATATGGCCTTTAAGAGCCTAATGTACAAGTTTGTGTTGGTCTACTTAGATGACATAACTATCTATTCAAAGCATGCAGTAGACCACATCAAACATCTGAGGAAGATTTTTGAAAGGTGTAGAGAATTTGGGATATCTCTTAATCCCAAGAAATGTGTGTTTACAGTTCATGAAGGAAAATTGTTGGGATATGTAGTATCCAAAGAAGGAATTATAGTGGATCCTGAGAGAATTGCAGCTATCCTAGAGCTACCCCTACCACATAACAAGAAAAGTCTCCAATCTTTCATAGGAAAGATTAACTTTGTTAGGAGATTCTTGCCTAACATTGCAAATTTACTCAAGCCTTTGACAACCATGTTAAAAAAGAGTTCAGCTTTTAGTTGGACCAAAGAAGGGAAGGCCAATTTCCAAGCCATTAAAGATGCCCTAATAGGAGCTCCTACCCTCTTAAACCCAAATTTTAGTAAGGATTTCATCCTTTATGCTTATGGAGGTCATGATGCTATATCTGTAATGTTGACTCAAGAAAATTCAAATGGATTGGAGCAGCCTATTGCTTTCTTTAGCAAAGGTTTGGAAGAGTATGAATAGAGATACTCTTTTGTAGAAAAACATGTGCTTGCTATGGTAAAGAGCCTCAAAAAGTTCAAATATTTATTGACCCACGACAAGGTACATTTAAAAGTTACTCATCCAAGTGTCAAAGAGTTTTTTCTCTCCAAAGACTTAAATGAGAAAAGAGTTGGTTGGATCACCAAGGTGATGGAATATGATATTGATATTTAAATTACCAGGCTGGTTAGAGGAAGAGGTCTTTGTGAGCATTTGGCAGAGGATGAAAGTTCAAAGAAATCAGAGAAAATGGATGCATCTCTGGTGGTGCACTCTACAGAAGAACATGCCGAGGCAACAAGCTGGTTGCCTAATATGATCAACTACTTGAAGACAAGACAATGTCCTGCAAGTTTAGATTCAACAAAAAGAAGGTATTATAGGTTACAATCTATTTCTTTTGTGCTGATTGATGATGTTCTTTTTAGGAAAAATCACAATGGTGTCCTTTTAAGATGCATAGATTCAGAAAAGGTAGCAGACATCCTATTTGAGTTTCATGATGGACCTTCTGGAGGTCACTTTTCTCCTAGGACTACTACTTTTAAGATCATGAGGGCTGGATACTATTGGCCATCTATCTTTAAGGATAGTCATGATTATGTTAGGAAATGCATCAAGTGTGCCATGTTTGTAGGAAAAGAAAGGCTTGTAGCCTTGCCCCTACAGCCAGTCAGAACAAAGCAGCCCTTCATGAAGTGGGGCATAGATTTCATAGGAATGATCAATCCTCCATCTAGTGTAGGCCATAAATGGATAATTACTGCAACTGATTACTTCACTAGATGGACAGAAGCAATTGCATTGAAAGAAGACAATGAGAGTGATGTCCTAAGCTTTTATGATGATATAATCCATAGGTTTGGCACTCCTGATTCCATCATTTCAGATAATGCCTTAGCATTCATAGGCCTCAAAGTCTTATATTGGGCAGTCAAGAATGGCATCTATCTGAATACTAGTTCAAATTATTGCCCCCAAGGCAATGGCTTGGCAGAATCCACCAATAAGAACTTGATTGGGATAATCAAGAAGACTCTTCAAGAGAATCAGAGAGATTGGTACACAAAGCTCAGATCTACCTTGTGGTTAGATAGGATTACCCCAAAGAAAATCATTGGTAATTCTCCTTACATATTAGTATATGGCAAGGTGGCTAAGTTGTCCATTTCAGTTGAATTGCCAACTTTGGACTTAGCTACTCAATATGCCCTGTTTGATGAAAAGGATCCTTTATAGATCAGGTATACTCAACTGATGGAACAAGAAGAACTAAAAATAAAGTCAATGCAAGATATGGAGTTCCATCAGAATCAAACAAAGAGGAGTTTTGACAAAAGGGCCAGAGTCAAAAATTTCAAGGTTGGGGATGTAGTCCTCAAGTGGGATGAGTTCAGATCCAGACCTGGCAGGCACACAAAATTTGACTCCTTTTGGGGTGGGCCATTTGTTATAACAGAATGCAGGGGCTCCAATGCTTTTCAAATATCAAATATAGAGGGAGATGCCCTCACAATTTCAGTCAATGGTGTCCACTTGAAACCCTATTTTGAGGTTAATGCCTCTCTGTAAATTTTGTAAAAATGCTTTCTTGCTTGCTTTCCTACTTTCTAGTTTAATTTCCTTCTTTTCAAGAAGTGCTCTGAGCACAGTTCTAGTTCTGTCTCCCTGTGATAATTTTGAAAATTTTGATGTCCCCATGCCCAATGGATTGCTCTAAGGCCACTGGTTTTCCATGTCTAGCAAGCTGACATCCAGCAGAAATCACCAAAATGTTACCCTAATTTCCATGTACATGAAAATTTGGCTAAAACCTATTCCAAAGTCTTTGTTTTACCCCTACTAAGCATTCCTAAAAAAAATTTGGCCTCATGTTTTGTTTCCTGGCCTCTGTAATTATTTCAAGTCCCTGGTCTGCAAGTCAAAATATTCAAAAATACTAGCCATTGGTGTTCAAAATCCTAAAAAACCCTTTGGTCTTGTTATATTTTCATGTTACCTTTTCAGAAACTTAAGTCATCCAATTTGCACATGCCTTTATTAACCCTTCAGTCACCAAGTCTCTGATTCCTGGTGGTTAATTCCTTAACACTTAGCGATCCCGTGAGCGGTTATCATTTAGGTTGGCAGTCTTAGTTCAAACGGCCAGGTCAAGATTCTCAATCCGACGGTTGTCGCATGATCTCATGGGGTCGAAAGATTCCTTCAGATCTTGTGATGATCATCAATTTCTCCTGCCTACAGAGTCCAATGTGTTAGTGGGACTGGTGCTATGTGGATCCATTTTGGTGGCCTATGATTAGCTAAGGTTGAATACAGGTGGAAGGTTGTCAGTGGGGCTAGGCCCTTTCAGCAACTAGAGGCTCTAACATCTGTTGAGGATCGATGACTGGTGTATCTTTGAAAGGGTTTGTGTTAGGGCTTGTGATCTTATGATAACCACTAATCTTGGTTGGTGTCAAAACTTCCTTCGATGGGTCCTCATATGGTGATGTGCTCATTTCTCATTGGTCCACATAACGATGACTTGGATGCCACAGTGGGGCCATGTTAGAAGGACTTGCAAGGATGTCAGAAAGATGAAGATCGATGGTTGGTGTATCTTCACAAAGGTTTGTGTCAGAGTATGAGATCTTGCACCAGCCATCAGATTTGCCAAAGTGTTTAGATTTGTCAGGTGGTTCTAGTACCGCATATTGC
Source organism: Chamaecyparis obtusa (assembly GCA_027943335.1). NCBI lineage: Eukaryota > Viridiplantae > Streptophyta > Pinopsida > Cupressales > Cupressaceae > Chamaecyparis > Chamaecyparis obtusa. Next base: position 126,592 of record BSBK01012567.1, read on the forward strand.
TGACATGAATGCTTTTGATTGGCTGTCGAATGATGATGAGGATTTCCAGGTGGACTGATGTGTTAGTAGGGTCTTGAATTAGAAAGGATCTAATGGCTGGCGTATAAGTGTAAGGAATATTTTGGGGCTATAAGATCATGCACCTACCATTAGATCGATATCTCAAGTAGTGGGTCCGATGTCAAAAGGTTGCAGCATGTATCTAAAATGGCATAGTTTGATTGGTTGTTGACTACCGCGATGGAGGTTGACTTGTTAGGAAGGATTTTTGACTATTTTAAAGGGCGCATTTGGGCAGTTCATCTATCAGGAAGGTTATTCATTGATGGTCACATTTTAAAATATATTTGCTAGCCATTAATATTCAACTTTGAATATCTCTGCGAGGGTGAGCTAGGGTTTTGCATTCTTTCAGCCACGCATAGTGTTGGTTAGCTCAGGAATTGATTTCTCAGGATGGTTGTGGTTGAGAGGGTGATGGAGGTGATCGTTGGCTGGTGTTGTAGGGTACTGTGCTATGTTCCCGTGTCAAGAAGTAATGAAAAGAGTTGGCACCACCATTGCAAGTAGTACCTCTTCTAGGGAAATAAGATTAGATTTGAAGCCTTCATGGCTTAGTGGAGTTGCAAGTGGGTAGTTGAGTCAAGGTTGTTGTGTCTGTAGGGGAGCTCAGTACAGGATCAATATGAAAAAGAAATGATATGATCTATTTGCCAGATATTTTTAGGAAAGTTGATATTTTGTGTACCTTTAGGGTTTGTTTAATGCATTGTAAAATTTTTAACCCTAGTTAGGTTAATTTTGGACTTCTGCCTGCGTGCAATTGAGGAGGTATTTATTGTTTTTGTAGAGCCTTAGTGTGGAAGAGGTTCATTTTTGTAAAGGAGAGAAGCCCACTTTTGCAAGGAAGTCATCTTTTCTCAGAAAGCCACACGTGGTATTTTTTCTACCCTCTGGTTCTTCTACTCTTTGTAATCTCCCATTGATGATCAAGGCATTCTTGAGGTACTTGTGATATTTGTTCTATCCCTGTCTTCACTATCTTGATTATCTCTTATTAGATTGAAGTTTATGAATGCTGTTAATGGAAATTGGGATTCCTAGTCCCTCTCATTTTCTATGATTTTGTGTGTTATTGTGTTTGATCTAATTTAGATGTTTTGTGGGTATACTACAACCCCTAGCAGTCTTGTCTCATTCCTACACCTAGTTGCAAAAAAGGATGTTTGCTTGCAGGTCATAAGTTGTGTCTTTTGTTCAAACCCTCCTATGAAACACTTATGTGAGCCTATCTAGTGAGTTATGACTTATTAGACCTGATTTCTCCATTGGTCTCATTCCTCTATGCTGAGATCCAAATCCTAATTTTGGTGTATCACCTAGTAGGTAGTTTGCTTTCATGTTATTTCCCTTTTCAAGCATTCCTTCTAACCCTTTCCCTTGAAAGTTATTTGATTTCATAGCAAGAAGTAGATTAAGGTGATTATCCAAGAGGAACCAGCCTAGAACCTGGAGGTTTCATCCCAGTTAGCATAGGTCCCACACCTGGGGATGAATCCAATGTTATACTAGGTTATCAAGACCAAGAGAGCTTGAAATAAAGGGTGCAAACCTAGTGTATAATAGTACCAACTGAGTAACAAGGATCGTATAAAAGAATCTAACAACATTTAGCAATCACATTACAGGAGAAGCACAATACAATAGGCAAACACATAACAAAACTACCACGAAGGACAAGCTGATCAAGCATGCCACCTACTTTCCCCATCTCATTGTATATCATTTAGGGTAGGTGGGTAACTTACAAGAGGGACTATATCCAATATAGTAAGAATGACAGCCAGTTCCAAACAAGGATCCTCTTGAGAATCACTATGTTCGATACTAGGTGTAAGAGTTAATTGAGATGAAAGCATATTCGACAAATCAATGTCAATGTCAATAGTCTCATATTCATCAGTAACATTATCAGTATCATCAAGAGTATCTTCGTCATCCAAATTAATCAAAATAGGATCTAAGATACAAATAGAATCATCATAATCATGCATGTGAACATCATTATTAGTAACAACATTATGCATAGGTGTATCCGCAGAAAGTAGAGATCTTTTAGCTTTAGCATGAGAACAATGCTTTTTACGATGTTCATTAGTAGATCGGTTACGTTTTGATTTATTTGAAATAGGTTGAGAACTAGGAGGAACAATCGTAGGATCCTTCATAGGTTCTATAGGAAGATCAATAGGAATATCAACCATAGGAGGAGCAATCATAGGATCTTTGATAGATTTAGTAGGAGGAACTTGATTAACAGAAAAAGAAGCCATAGTTGAAGGAGGTATCAAAGGTGTAGGTAAAAGACCATGATTAAGATCCATAAGAGGTATGCTTAATTGAAGAATCTTATGATGCTTATAGGCTTGATACGATTGAAAAAGATTATCAGGGTGAGGAGGACATTAATTAGGTAAGGAAGGCCAAAAGAAATCCAGAGCAGCACAATCTCTAGGCCTAGAAGGTTGATATAGACTATGATTGATCATCTTCACTTTGCCATCATGAATGAACTTAAGACACTTATGTATAGGTGAAGCAATAGCATGCATGGCACTTAACCAAGGAAAACCTAGCTTAAATTGAAATTGATCAGAAGTAGGAACCACAACAAAGGTAGTGTTCACAAGTTTTCCAAAAAGTTCAATCGGTAAAGTAATAGAACCAAATGAGGGATAAAGAAAACCATTACAAGTTTGAATCCACACATCTAATGTATCATAGAAGTTGCATTGTAAGCTTTTCATAAAAATATTTTCTTCAATGATAACATTGACTAAGGAGGTAGGATAAACAAGACAACCACGAGTAGGTATCTAAGCAACCCTAGCAGCAATGTAAAGGGGACCATTAGGAGCCTTAATAATCTCATAATCATCAAAGGTAATCAAAAGTTCCCAAGGTCTTTTATCCATAAATTGTTGTCGATGTTTAGGTTGAGGTTTGACTTTAGATTTAGGTATAACTTGAGGTTGAGATAGAACTTTTAGTGAAGGTTTAGGTGGAGATATAGGCATAGCAACATGCTCCACTTGATTAGTAGCATGATTAAGATCATCCATCTTTGAATCATATACAATTTCCATAGCAGATGGTTGAGCAATAGTATTAGTATCATGCGTAGGTAAAGGATTCATATAGATTTGAAGGTTCTGATTAGGAGGAGAGATGGATTGATTCCCACTACTATCCAGATTATCAACAGATAAAGCTTTAGCATCAATGAGATCTTGGACCTTATGTTTTAAAGAATAACATCTCTCAATATCATGACCATTCTGACGATGATATTGACAAAAAGCATTTTGATCAAAAGATTTAGATGCAATCATAGTAGGTAAAAGAGGTCAAATAGGAGGTAGAGTAATCATATTAGCAGCTAACAACCTATTCATAATAGCATGTAAAGTTTCAGAAAGAGGAGTAAACTTGCGATTTAATCAAAAAGTAGTGGATGCAGAAGTGGCATTATGAGATGCAACAGCAACCTGATCAGCAATTGCATTCGCTTGTTCATTTATCTTGACATAATTATTGAATTTTTTAAACTTATTTGGATTAGGAGTAGCATCACTCTTATCAATGGGAACAGGAGCCATTGGAGTGTTGCTCTCAAATCGACTCACTTGTAATTGATAATGATGAAGCACTGCACAAATTTGTTGAAAAGAGGTAAATTCAGTAAGCAGAATCTTATCTCTAATATCCTTTTGCAAATTTGAAATAAACATATGTTGAATATCAATATCAAGAATAGGATAAGAAATTTGAGCATGCAAATGCTTAAATCTGCCAATAAATTCTGTCAATTTTTCTTTAGCACTTTGTTTACAATGCATTAAATCTATCAAAGACACTTGTGGTCCAATATTGTTTCTAAATTGTTTAATAAAGCCATTACCAAGTTGTGGAAAGGAATCAATTGAATAAGGAGGTAAGGAACAAAACCATTGTAAGGCCTTGTCACAAAATGTTCTAGCAAATAGTTTGGCTAAAATCCCATGGTCATGAGCATAATCACTACAAAGGATTTGGAATTTTTTAACATGATGAAAAAGATCTCCCTTTCCATTATAATTCTCAAGATGAGGCATATTGACTTGCTGAGGAACAGGAGTTTGGATAATATCCCTAGACAAAGGACTTCCCATGTCACATGTAGGAATACTAAACTTGTTTTGAGTTAAGGAAGCAAGTTGTTATTTTAAGGATGATATAGTTTGACCCAAAATGATGATGGTGGAATCAGTAGAGGAAATAGGAGTAGCAACATTAGACACACTAGGTAAAGTGTAAGAAGCTGCAGGAATAGAAGAAACAACTAGAGGAATACTAGGAACTACAGTTGGAAGTGGAGTGGAATAAGTGAAAGGAACATGATGATATGAAGGTTGTGATGTAGGAAGGAACACAGGAGGAACCCTTAAAGCATCATCCTCATCATGAGATGAGTGAAGATTTTTTCTCCATAGTAGGATTAGAATCATGAAGAATCAAGTTATCATTGGGGATCCTAAGGAAAGGAGAAGATTTAGGCTCAAAGGCAACCATGAGTCTACGACTTCTTCTAACCGGAATGTTATAAGTAGGACTAGTGGTAGTAAAGATCATAAACTAATATTATGTAAATGAACTAAACTAAGAACACATAATGCATGAACATGAAATCTAATTAGCATACAAGATCAATCACAAAGGACAAATCTAATAGTAACAAGATAAAAGGAAATCTAACACCAAAAAGAAAGAGAGTAAGCTAGTCAGGTTCACCAAAATGAATAGTAGTAATTTGGAATCACCACTATTTGTGTATGTATGTGGGGAAAATGTAAGATTCACTCCTAAATCCAAATTCCCAAAAGAGAGATCCAATTTGATCAACCAAGAGGTTAATACACAATCGAATCAATCTATGAAGAAAATGAAAGAAAGAATAAATCCTATACTTACCTATAGTTGGATTAAGCTTAAAATCTGAAATAATTGAAGTGCAAATACTAACCTTGAATTAGGGTAGATTTGGAAAATGCTGAATTTTGGCTTCTGTATGAACTTTCTAAAGATTTCGTCACCTACTCTAGACTGGAAATGCCAAGGCGGACAAAACCCAAAAATCTTTTCTCTGAATTCACACAAGTCGACTTTGACCTTTTAAAAGGTGAAAGACCACATTATTTATTTGAAGTCTGATTCTAATTCTGTTCGCAAATCCTGAAAGATTTCCAAAAAGGATATCCAAATTTTTTCTCAGATCCGAGATTTCACACCTGTACATGCAAGAAAATGGGGGGTTTTTGGTTGTATGGGGGGTTTGCCTTAGTCAAGCCCCAATTTAGGAATTAACCTTGAAATTGAATTGAAATATATGGTGCATAAACAAAGTAATTGAAACAAATCACCTTGCTTATGTTGAAGTCCTTGTAGAGGATTCAAATCCTCAAATCCACAAGTAAGAATGCTTCAATGAATGTAGGATGTCTCCAATCAATGGTATTTTTATCTTCAACACCAATCCTGATTGATCTTTGCGTATGAGAAGGTTTGAATGAATGGAGAAGGAGGGATCTTCTAGGGGGCTCCAAGGAGATTGAATCCTTCAATAGCTAACAATGGAACTCCTTGATGGATGAATACTTGAACACCTAAATGCTTGAAGACTTTCTTGCACTTGAGAGCTCTAGATACTTGATTGAGAATGCTTGATGATTGAGTGATGATAAAATGAGAGAGGAAGGCCTCCTATTATAGTGATCTAGGGTACACTCCTCTAGATGGGCCACCTTGAAGAATTAAATCCCAATTAGGTCCTCACCTTTAGAAAATATACCTTGATTAAATACCATTAAAGGATTTACCATTTTGGAGCCTGAAACAGCCGACCCGGAAGTGGGAAATAACTTTCCTGAAAGCTAAATTACCGAAAAATGAAACTTTGAAATCTTGGTAGGAAGAGGTCACGATTGAGGTCAAACCTAACCTAGTTAGGGTCAAGGTCAACCCTAACCTAGTCAGGGTCAAGGTTGACTTTGACCTCAAACCCTAACTTTTCTAGATTCTGCAATAGGAGTTCCAGGGGTGCCAAAAATGCAGAATTTGATGTCAGAATAGGACCCAATGTCAGGAACAGATAGAAAATCCTTTGAATGATGGGATGAAGGACTAGGAGGTCTCATTTTTGAACCCTGCCTAGAAAATAGAGCCATAGAAGAGGGAAAATTAGGAAATTCCTTAAGACCTTAACCCTAATTTCACCTAGAATGAAGAAATCAAGTGCGGAGAAGAAGTGTTAAGTGGGGAGAAAGCCAAATACATACAAAGACCCAATCAAGGCACTTAACATGACCTCAAACCACTTACTCAGAGGGCTAAACACTCTTAACATGGACGTGCTTCCATTTTAAGATGATACACTTTCTAACCATTGTATTAGTTAAAATCCTTTAATCAAGATTGACCTAAGAGTCATTTTGTAAACCCTTCAATCAAGGTGACATTCTAATGTTATATTCTTAAGACCTCTAGTAGGCCACTCCTAATAGGATGATTAAATCCTTTAACAAGGTCACATCTAACAATGTGTATTGTAACCTTTAATAGGGTTGACTTCTCACAAAGCTCACTCCAAAAAAGTGAAAATTCGGTAGCATGTTACTGGTGGTTTTTCTCATATTGGATTTCCACGTTAAATCTTGGTGTCATACTTATGTGAATTTTATTTGATGTGTTATGTTGTTAAAAGTATTATTTTATGCAAGTTGATTACTTTTGAATAGTGGAGTGCAAGTTTTATGTTACTGATATATTCTATAGAAACCGAGTGAATTTCTAAATAGATCTAAGTTTGTTGAAGTTTTAAAATTTGAATTGGTACATCTGGACCGAGGATGACTAAATCACCCACATCTCAGTTATTCTAAAATCATATTAATATATAGATACATACATATATATATATAT